>CAIGRQ010108246.1:0-13793 GCA_903798375.1 Fraxinus sp. D2006-0159 | reverse complement strand
GGAGTGAGGAGAGCTCTCTTGGGGCTAGGAGTATAAGCAGTGCAGGAACCTAGGAGTCAACAAGGGCATAATCCGCGGTTTACCTCCTCGAGTTGCTGAGGGGCCGGTGGCTAGAGAACTAGGATTTAATCTGACTAAACTGGAATACCTGGTTATAAAAAAAAAATAAAAAAATAGAAATCACTCGTTACCAACTCATTGGGATTAATTGTAGCAACAGTTTAGGGGGGTTAATATGACATTAAATAATAAATGAAATTAAACGATTCACTTAATTTCATTTTTTATTTAGTCTATCATCTAACATTACCTAAACTGAGATTGCAATCTCGGTGAAATTATATAACATTATTCTATAAATATATTTGCAACTTGATTTTACTGAAATTAAGTTTATAATGATTGAAGATCTAGCAAATTCAAATGAACAGAAATAATAACAATAAACAGTATTGTTTTTTTTTCTTGTCAATATGTTCAATGCATCATCACATTTATTGAAAAATGCGACGATCTTTTACAATCGCATAGTACTATACTAATTTGATGTATTTTCCTTTCCCTTTTTCTTTTTTTCTAACTCCTTGTTATATCCAAACAAATTTAAACAAAAAAAAAACAAAACACAATCGACTCAATGTTTTAAAAATTATGGACTATATTTTAGGGGGTGTTTGATGGATATTATTGAGAAAAGAATGTATTTTAAATAGTGATATAAGGAGAAATATGTAGTTAAGAAATAAAGAAAAGTTATTGATGAGATGAGAAATATTATTTTATTGAAAAACGTGTGATTAAAAATGAGTTTTGGAATAATGTGTGTCAAACAGGGGTTTAATATAAATTTCCATATTCGACGTCATACTTTTTGGGCTTTTTGTACTTTGTAGGGGCAATTACACTAGATACCAATTCAAAAGACGAGTTTGAATAATCTTTAAGGACATGTTTGATAGATCCTTTTTTTCCATGAAATTTCACTTTTGCCATGTTTAATAACACTTCATGTAAAACAAAACCAAACAAACACCAAAAAATTCCATTTCCAAATAAATTATATCCTCAATTGTAAGAAATTTCATCCCATTAATTGACAATTTTCATAAAAAATAAAGTTAAATGAACACCAAAAGATAGAAAAATTCAACATTTTTCAAGTAAAAAATTATATCAATCAAACACAATTAATTGACAATTTCTAGTATAATAATTGTCTAGAACTTGTTTTCCACGAAATTGTTAATTAAGTGTGTTTGATTGGAATATTTTTTTACCAGAAAAATTTTAAAATTTTGGATCTTTTTGTATTCGTTTGGCTTTATTTTACATGGAAATTATTTTTCAAAATTGGTTATAAAATTTGTTTCCATTGCCAAAAGGTTAAAAAAAAAAATCCAAGAAAATCATTTTTTTCATCAAGTTTAGTGTTCGTTTGGCTTTGTTTTACATGAAAAATGTCCATTAAAATGATTTTTTTTTAATAATTGGTTATAAAATTTGTTCCAATTGTCAAAAAAAAAAAAACAAAACAAAAAACAAAAGCTGAAATTCTATTTCCCACCAAAATGGTGGGAAACCAGATTCATCAAAAAGGTCAAAAAAGGTGCACGTGTGAGGATAAAGTGGTAAAGTAATTGCCAAAAAAATTATGACTATCAAACAAAACAATTGGTGGAAAATGGAATTTAAATTCCAAGTTCATGGAAAAGTTTCATTATCAAACAGGCATAATAGTTTTTGTGGAAAGAAACTTCATTAGGACAATCTTATATCACTAACTCTGATTTGATATTACTTGTATTAAATTAATTATACCAAATTATTAAATAAATAGCTTACTTATTTTTAAATTTGATCAATAAAAATAATTAATTTATAGTAAACCTTTAAGCTCGAACAAACGTGTAATATTCAATTTTTCGATAATCTGATTATCTATATGTGGAATTTTAAAGGGAGTTGACTAGACATTTTCTTGCCACAATTAGTGTTCAACCATCAAAGTTTGATTGTTGCGGTTGTGAGAGAAATTTTAGTTTTGTTTAAAATTTTACTAGAAATAACATAGAATAGATCATTAGGTCGTGCTCAACAACCGTGGCAAATCGAGCTTCTTTAGGGCCCGTACGGTATAGATTAAAATTGAAAAATTAGACGTTATTGTTAACTTTTATTATACGAGTGGGCCCCAATAACAGCTATATTTTCAATTTTAATTCCTATCGAACGAGACCTTATTACGAATGACTTTACAACTAAATGCATGTTACACGAAAGAGTACATGTCAATTCAAATGTAAATGAATATAAAAAAATCTAGAAAATTGAAATTTATAGATGTTGAATATTAGAGTGTGTTTAGTAGAGATTAAATCGGATTAAAATTGAAAAACTAGCTGTTATTGTTGATTTTTATTAAATGAATGAGACTCAATAACGATTATATTTTCAATTTTAATTAACTTTTTAGTTGCACCAAACATGCCCTTAATATGCAGTACAATTCAATGTGTTTGAAATATTGCAATTACACTAGATACCCACTCAAGAGACCAAATTCCTTAGTCCACGTTGACTTTTTATTATAGACCAATAGTGGTAAAGAATCTTGCCCAATTAAATAGGAACTGAAAACTCAAATATTTATCAACCGTAGATTGGATCCCCACCGAACCAATATTTTATCGGACGGTCTTTGTTCTACGGAGGATTCACCAACTCCCTAGTAGATACTTGCGCCCACCAACTCAAAGATAAATATCACCAATAGTCACCCAACTTTGCAATTAATGTCAATTTCATCACTGAACTTCGCTGCGAGTGAAATTAACCCGCAATCAAACCTAGAAAAACTTTATGGTTACTTCTTCACTTAAATAGTTAAATTTAACAGTTGCTCTTATGGTGCTCCATCTATATGATATAGTATGGTAAAGTTAGTTGAATTAATATAATTCAGTTTTCGTTTCGTTTATAGATTTGTGAAAATTGGTTATCTTGATGATTTATGTAATTGGAACATACTACACAATTAGAACATGATTCATACTCCTCTAATATAATCAATTATATAAATTAACACAAGTCGAATGTGCAACAGTACAAGGAAACATTCATAACCGAGATTCTTTACACATCTTGACCCCGATGGACACCCGAATGTACAAGTAAATTATTCATTTTTTTCCAAATCCATTTATTTCATCTGCTCCCTTCCGTTCATTCTCAAATTTTCATACATAGCTCCTATTTAGTTTAGCTGAAAAATTTGATAAAAAATAAGTCAAAAATCAATAATTAATTTTAATCAAATATTTCATGATCCACACAATTTTTATCAATTTTTCAACTATAAATTCTATCAATTTTTATCAAAATTTACTATAAATCTAATTTTTGCAAAACCAAACAATGGCATAATATATACAATTAGTCCCAAAAATATTTTCTCTTTTCGCGGACTTATATGGTACATATACACATACAATTGGACCAAAATTAACAATTATAAAAAGGATTGCAGAGGCCTCCCTGCAGACATCTAGATTTGCACGTAGCCCCCAAATCCCTGTCCTTTCCTCAAGTTGGTGGGCACTCTCCGACTCTCTCGCTTACCTACGCCCCAATCTCACGCACCCCTGTCGGATCTTGAAATTGATTCTTTCCAGTCTCAAATAAATACACAAAATATATTCTATATGGAAGAACTATAAAGATTTGATAGCTTACATATATGTGCGTAACTACACTGTACTGTGTATCGTCACCAACCCATTACCATTTCCCACTTTTTCATATTACGGAACAATAAATCTTACATTCAAATGATACAAAAAGCAAGAGCTTTGTGCATTTTCTCTTGCTTTATTTCCTAATCCCTTTCTGTTTGCCTATTTAAATTCAATCTTGAACCCTTCATTTGATTTTTTGCTGTATATTCAGGATGGAGCGTGCCCGAAAATTGGCCAACCGGGCAGTTCTAAAACGTCTGGTTTCAGAAACCAAGCAGTCCCGCCAGAATGAAATATACAGGCCATCGAGGTATGTTTCCTCATTAACTCCGAATGTAGTACGAGGTGAAAATTTATGTAAATCTCATGTTTTTTCTTCCCGGAGTTTGGTACAATGTGTTGGGACTCGATCCATTTCAGTGGACGCTCTGAAACCAAGCGACACCTTCCCCCGGCGGCATAACTCCGCCACCCCTGAAGAGCAATCCAAAATGGCGGAGTATGCCGGGTTTAATAGCCTTGATGCACTCATTGATGCCACTGTCCCTAAATCTATTCGTATAGATAGTATGATACTGCCTAAATTTGATGGGGGACTGACAGAGGCGCAAATGATTGAGCATATGAAGAAATTAGCATCCAAAAATAAGGTTTTCAAATCGTATATTGGGATGGGGTATTATGATACTTTTGTACCTCCTGTCATATTGAGGAATATAATGGAGAATCCGGGTTGGTATACGCAGTATACGCCGTATCAGGCTGAGATTGCGCAGGGGCGTCTAGAATCCCTGCTGAATTTTCAGACTATGATTACGGATCTTACTGGATTGCCTATGTCGAATGCTTCATTGCTCGATGAAGGGACTGCTGCGGCTGAGGCAATGGCTATGTGTAACAATATTCAGAAGGGGAAAAAGAAAACTTTTGTTATTGCTTGTAATTGTCACCCTCAGACTATTGATATTTGTAAGACTAGAGCTGATGGATTTGGGCTCAAGGTTGTTGTTACAGATGTTAATGAAATTGATTATAAATCCGGGGATGTTTGTGGGGTTCTTGTTCAATATCCGGGGACCGAGGGCGAGGTTTTAAACTATGGGGAGTTTATTAAGAATGCACACGCCAATGACGTGAAGGTCGTAATGGCTTCTGATTTGTTGGCTTTGATAATGTTAAAGCCTCCAGGTGAGTTGGGGGCAGACATCGTAGTTGGTTCTGCTCAGAGATTTGGTGTTCCAATGGGATATGGAGGCCCCCATGCCGCTTTCTTGGCTACGTCCCAAGAATACAAGAGGATGATGCCCGGAAGAATTATTGGAGTCAGTGTTGACTCTACGGGAAAACCCGCTCTTCGTATGGCGATGCAGACACGGGAGCAACATATTCGCAGGGACAAGGCTACAAGCAACATTTGCACAGCTCAGGTAAGTTTAATTATCAACTGCATAACCATTCTTTCTGTTTTCATTATTTTCAACGTCTGTCAAATTTGACAGCAGTTCCACTTTACTTTAATCGCTTCTACTAATAGACAGAGATAAATAAGAGACGACTTAATTGCTCAAGTTAAATCATTATCTCTAATTCGTGACCTTGACTGTGTATCGAGCTTGATCGATCGAATTATGAAAATCAACATACTTATCTGCAGTGTAAGTTGTAGATTTTGTTTTTTCAGAATATCCTTTTGTATTATGCAGGCATTGCTAGCCAACATGGCTGCTATGTATGCCGTATATCATGGACCAGAAGGCTTGAAAATCATTGCCCAAAGAGTTCATGGTTTGGCTGGAACATTAGCCGCTGGATTGAAAAAACTTGGGACTGTAGAAGTCCAGAGTCTTCCGTTTTTTGATACTGTGAAAGTCAAATGTGCTGATTCAAAGGACATTGCAGAGGTTGCTTACAAGAGTGAAATAAATTTGCGGATTGTGGACAAGAATACTGTGAGTTTAAATATTTTCCTTTCTTGATCTATAATTTATTACTTCTAATTGGATATAGCCGAACCTTTTCTTGTTCAGGTTACTGTTTCTTTCGATGAAACCACCACTTTAGAAGATGTTGACAAGCTATTTGAAGTTTTTTCATGTGGCAAGCCTGTAAGTATAACTATTTCTTTTTGGATGACTTAGAGCATGTCTGCCTAAGCTTAGAGAAGGGTAAAATATGCCTCCAAAAAAGTTGGAATGGCTTACACATTTTCAACTTTGAAATCTTATTAACTTATAAGTAGAACACGCTCTTTGTAATTTTTATCATTTACATGCGATTAATATTAATAAATTGTCATTAGGTGACATTCACTGCCGCGTCCCTTGCGGCAGAGGTTCAAAATGTGATCCCTTCAGGGCTTCTTAGGGAGAGCACATATCTGACTCACCCAATATTTAACTCGTATGACCTTTCCATCCGAAAGTTGATAGTATCAATTATAGTTTTTGAATTCCAATTGAACTTTTAATGTGATTTTGAAGGTACCACACTGAGCATGAGCTGCTTAGGTACATTCACAGGCTTCAATCAAAGGATCTCTCTTTGTGCCACAGCATGATTCCCTTGGGATCTTGTACGATGAAATTAAATGCAACAACTGAAATGATGCCAGTAACATGGCCAGCATTTGCAAATTTACATCCTTTTGCCCCTAGTGAACAGGCTGAGGGTTACCAGGTTTTACATTTCGACTGAATTTAATCTTCTAATGACATGTTTGATAAGGTGGATTGGACAGTATTAAAGAAGAAAAAGAAGTTGCAATCTTATTTATTTGTATTGTCTAGTATTTTATACCAAACATAGACTCTTTATTTTTTATGTACGATTTCCAGCAGCAGATCTCATCATTTATGTTATTGAAATATGATATTTTTCTTCTAGGAGATGTTCAATGATTTGGGTGAAATGTTAAGCACAATTACTGGCTTTGATTCATTCTCACTGCAACCCAATGCTGGTGCTGCTGGAGAGTATGCTGGGTTGATGGTGATTCGTGCATATCATCTGGTATTGTAATTCCAACATAGGCCATTACATTAGAAATTTCTAGAAGGTATAATATTAATGGCATCAGAGAATATTTGATCAAGAGTTTTCCAAGGTTTTTTTCCTTAAAAAAATAAGTGTGCAAGATATCATTCAAGTCAAAGGCTGATAAAATAATGTTATATTCATAAGATAGTCGATGGCACGATCTCATTGAATTCTGGAAATCTTAATTTTTGCCTTTGGGGTCAACTTCCTATGATCAAGGGTCAATTTACATTTTTCAAAAATTTTCTATTGTCAGTACTTATTATTGTTTTATCTTCTAATGTAGTCAAGAGGAGATCACCACCGTAATGTTTGCATTATACCAGTCTCAGCACACGGAACAAATCCTGCAAGTGCTGCGATGTGCGGGATGAAAATTGTTGCTGTTGGAACGGATGCCAAGGGAAACATTAACATTGAAGAGTTACAGAAGGCTGCTGAAGCAAATAAGGAGAACCTAGCTGCTCTTATGGTATATATATAGCTATCATTAAAGTTCTATAAGATGTGGTTTCTATTTATTAAAACTTTTACTCAAATCAGGTTACATACCCTTCAACTCATGGAGTTTACGAGGAAGGAATTGATGAGATATGCAAGATAATTCATGACAATGGCGGTCAAGTTTACATGGATGGTGCCAATATGAATGCCCAGGTTTGTATGTTTTCCTGCAATAGTTTTTCCCATTCTAGTTTGCAAACAATTCTGTTAGTTTTCATGTTCCTAGCCTATTTATACCCATATTTTTTTATCCTTCCACTGTTCTCTCTCTCCTGAGTTTAAACTGTTCTCATGTCTTAGATTACAGTTGTGAATACATTTTCCAGAGGACCATTTTTTCCTGTGAAACGCATGAGCGAATTATCAAAAGTTTCCTCATTGAGAAAATTAATAATCGAAATGTCAGAACTATTATTCTTACAGTGACCATTCTTCTGATGTCTGCCTTTTGTTTAGCTATTATGGCACTGACATGATGCATTGGGTTGGGCCATTGTCTTACCCTCGATCGTCATAGGCTATGTCTTCACTCTAGTAGAGAGGATAGGATAATTGCTCTGGAGCTAAAGTACTATATTAGTAGTCTGTCTAGTATATTAATTTAGTTTTGACTTGTTCCTCTTATCATCATTTTCAGATCGGTTGTCCCATATCTTACAGTTGTTTTTCGGGCCTCTCTTTTTCAGTTGTCTCCATATCTTGTTGATTGGAGTATGAGAGACATCTTATCTTTCTTTTTTATGTTATGAAAGGGCACCAATTGAGGGTAATTGAGGGAACAATGACTTGGGTAGTTGGAGCATGTCGTTTATGGACCTAAAGAACGATGCGGTACGAGTAAAAAAGGTTAGGAGATGGAGAGGTGGTCCAAACGTAACATTGTCTTGTAGCTAATTATTTGATTGCATCAATAGTGTTTGACCAAATTAAGTGCCGAAAAAGGATTCACATAGAATTTATTTGAAATAAGGCCTAGTTGGTTGTTCTTACTTTTTCTTATCTTTGCAATAAGTGGAACCAATTTTGTGCCTCTTTTTCTCTTCACCGCCTTTCCTCCGCAGCTGCATCTCTGAATCTAATTTCTTTTCTTACAGGTTGGGCTGACAAGCCCGGGTTTTATTGGTGCGGATGTTTGCCATCTTAATCTACACAAAACATTCTGTATTCCTCATGGTGGAGGTGGACCTGGGATGGGGCCCATTGGCGTAAAGAAACACCTAGCACCATTTCTACCGTCTCATCCCGTGGTATGTTGAAAGACATTATCCGTGGACTGTATTTGTGATGTAAATATAGAATTGGCAAGTGTAAATTATTAAGTAAAAAAAATTTAAAGGAGAGAGTGAGTGAGCAATAGTCGACTCCCATATGGTCCATATCGTGGCTTCATTGTGATATTACAGGTTCCCACAGGAGGGATACCAGCCCCGGACAAATCTCAGCCCCTTGGTACTATTTCTGCTGCTCCTTGGGGATCTGCACTCATTTTGCCAATATCGTATACCTACATTTCCATGATGGGTTCAAAGGGACTGACAGACGCATCTAAAATAGCCATCTTGAATGCTAACTACATGGCAAAGCGTTTGGAGGTCTCCGTTTCTTCTCTCTACTTGTTCTGTCTACTATTATGTGCATTCTGTATCCTGATGGTATCCTAATGGGACACAAGACGTTCTATGTACTGTCGTGCCCTTAGAGCATGTTTGGCTAATCTTAAATAAAGCAAAGTACTATCTTTAAAGTAAGCATTTTCACTAAAAATCTCAAAACTAGAGTAACTTCTAAAAAGGCTCAAACATGCTTCGATAAAAAAAAAAATTCCTTAAAAATGTTGAAGCTTAGCTAAATATGCTTTTAGTCATTGTAAGAGAGTACTGCTGTTTCTCTCATTTTGCAACACATGCTTTCTCCCATTATGCAAACATTAACCCTTTTTTTTTGGGCTTCGACTGTGAGTTTGTGACCCTGGCTATTCCACCAGTTTAATTGAAATTTGAGGTCAATAAATAATGCTGTTAATATTTTAGGCTTTGATTAACAGGAGCACTACCCTATTCTTTTCCGTGGAGTAAACGGGACAGTCGCCCATGAGTTCATTGTTGATTTGAGGGGCTTTAAGGTAATTTTGGCTGAGCATCATTTACCCATGACTTCCAATTTCCATGCAATTGGCCATTTACTTATTGCAATTTACGAATACCGTAGAATACTGCTGGAATCGAGCCTGAAGATGTTGCTAAACGTCTCATGGACTATGGATTTCATGGACCAACAATGTCATGGCCAGTTCCTGGTACACTCATGATTGAACCAACAGAAAGCGAAAGCAAGGTAAAAAAATAACATAGTTTCACTTGCATGAACAGACACCAAATGTCGAATGCAAATTTCTCCAACATGATTTTGAGTGCATCTCATTTTGTTCGCAGGCAGAGTTAGACAGGTTCTGTGATGCTCTTATTTCGATTAGACAAGAAATTGCACAAATTGAGAATGGAAAAGCTGATATTCACAACAATGTTCTCAAGGTAAAAGTACACGTTCCTCTTGTCCGGCTGTTGCTTCTATTTAATTAAATCATGGTTTGTAGACATTCATATTAACATGTTTTTTAAGATTTTCTGTTTTAGCATGTATTTGGAGAAACTGATTCAGGTAATTTTTTTCCAGGGGGCTCCTCATCCACCGTCACTCCTCATGGCAGATGCATGGACAAAACCATATTCTCGGGAATATGCTGCCTTCCCAGCTTCCTGGCTCAGAGCTGCTAAGTTCTGGCCTACTACAGGTGTGTTTAATAAACTCTCTGATGAATGGTATTCTGCAGAGAATAGAGTAGTATAATGTGATTTTTGTAAACATTAATTTTTAATTTTAATTTTAATTTTTTTTTTTGCATGAGGAAACTTTAATGTTTTGAGGTTATTTCTAGGTAAAAAGCCTTAGCATGAAATTCTTTTAATGTTAATAAAGTAATATACTCTAAATGATAATTGTTAGTCTTCCCCCTTACAAGTTCATTTCGTTAAAATTGACTAATTTTATTACCATGGAGCATTGACTGTATTGATGCGACTTACACCGCCCTTTTTATCCTTTAATATTTCCCATAATATTTCCTTTAGTAACAAAAATGTTTTTCGTTGCCTTTGATGTGGAGTTTAATCATCCCCTTAAATCCTGTGGTAGAAGGTTCTTATGCTTATGTTCTCTCCGAAACCAAAATTTTGGATACATGACCTCTCATTCTGAATCTTTGGTATCATTACATGTATAGCATTCTTATAAATACACTAGCCTTTAAAATTCAGTTTGTTGCTTCGACTTTCTATTTTTTCTTCGAATATTCTCTTGTTCGCAAGAGTGACACACTTTCGGTGCAAATCATAAGAGGGAGGGACTAACATGACCTACCAGATTTAGTTGCTTTAGATTTCCTAGTAGATTTAGCAATGAACAGAATGAAATGCCGACTTGGACTTGTGTAGCTGACTCCAAATTTATTGAGAATAACTTCTTCTTGTATTGATTCTCTCTCTCCAAATTTAACTATTCTGTTTGAGTAAGAATTACAACTTTGTTGTTGTTATTACAGGACGTGTGAACAATGTGTATGGTGATCGTAACCTCACATGTACCCTCCTTCCGGTCTCACAGATGGCCGATGAACCAGCTGCAGCCACTGCTTAAAGCATTGCCCTTCATTTTCGAAAGTTTCTTCACAAAGTGATACAAATTCATCATCGCTGGTGTATATAAAGGTTTCATGTTTTATTTATAGATGCTTTCATCTTCTTACAAGGTTGATGATCGTTTATAATGATTGTTGCTGATTGCAACTTCACACGTTGTAATTGATACTTTTTCTGATTTCTATTTTTCAATGGCATGGCCCACACAGAATGGAAAATTGTTTTGAACTTTGTGTCGTTTTTGTATGGAGTCCAATTTAAGGAATAGCAGAAAATTCTCTTAAAAACGTTTTTAATTTTGATATACCTCATACTTATTGGAAATCGTAAAAAATCTCTATGTTTGAAACATTTTATGCGAAAAATCCCATATCGTTAAGATCCGTTAGATTTGCCGTTAAAAATAGTAAAAATGCCAAAATTAAAAAGAAATAATTGAAATTTCATTACTCAAAACTTTTTTTTTTTTACAAATTAAATCAATATTTTTTATTTGTGCCACCTACCATCCCAAATTCTTGAAACTTTATTTTTCACTCCACTCCACTTTGTTCCACCCCACTTTTATGTATTTTATTCTTTTCGATGCCAAAGACGGACTTCCAGCATTAATAGAAAAAATTGGCTCCAAATCCGGATTCTTAGATAATCACATCCCATATGAACAAGAGGAAGTGGGTGCATTTCGTATTCCAAAATTAAAGATATCTTTTGGGAAGAATCATAAATCCCCTTTCTGGTTAATTAAAACATCCAACCATGCATCCCATCAATTTCTATCCCACTGTTGGCATCAAATTCACCAGAAAATAGCCACTATTTCAAGCCAAAATAGTGAACCGAAGAACACTTTTCTTGTCGACAACCCCATTTCTGGCAACACTACATGGTCGTGCACCACCACCGACGGTTAGCCCTCATCTAGACGACCCTAAACGTGGCCTAACATCAACCCAAAAAGCCTCCATTCAATCTATTTTTCGATAGTCACGACTCATTTTTTGCCGAAAATGTCTCCTTCGATTCATGCCTCACACAACATCCAATCCCCAAATTGGTACCAATCAAACCTGTGGGTAAATATTAGATAATCAAATCAAACCGAAGGCCTGTGTATTCACAGTTTCCTTAAATCGAATTCGTCGCCTCACCGTAGTGTAAGAGGTTTTGATTGGTGTTCGATTTCCAGGATACAATCAATTGTCGGTTCACGCTGCACTACATTAACCGCCTACAAGTTAGCTGTGATATACTCTATCTCTCAAAGAAATCAGAAAAGGAAGAACTTTAAAAACTAGAAAGAAGAAGTTTGTTGCTGGAAGGAATAAGCTTGTATTTCACTTGTGTTTTTCCGAAAAAGAGAGATCTTCTATTTATACCTATAGAGGAAGAGCGTGCTCATTAATACAATTGAATAAAGGAGTTATAACATTGAAATAAAATTGATAACTTTTCATTTAATATCCCTATTGAATAAATGAGTTACAACATTGAAATAAAATTGATAACAAATATTTGTGTAACTTTTCATTCAATATCATTTTCCAACAAAACCAACAAGTCCAAACGACTATGGGTATGAATTTAATTGAGCCGATTATCCCCCAACTACTCCAATTTTCTGGTTCAAAATTTGCACCGAATGCTATGCATAGCGACTATGTTCTATCCAAAATTGATGGGCACCAAGTGCTTCAATCTATATATTCATATGGGGAAATGCATAATCATGGCCAAACAAACATGGACATGCAAACAATTGATCCAATCTAGCCCTTAAATACGTGATCATCTTGCAAGGTCATTGAGGCTATCCTATCTCAATTAATTGAAGGGACTATGTGAGATGAGTGGCTCTGGTTTGATGGTGGTGTTGCGTCTTGTGTGAGATGGATGGGTGTGGTGAGGTTTAAAGGAGAGAACCTTTTTATTTTTTTGGTTATTTTACTTTTAGGGAGGAAGATAATGTAAGGTGGAGTGGGGTGAAAAATAAAATTTGAAGGATTTGGGATGATAGGTATGGATATAAAAATCTTGGATTTAATTTGAAAAAAAAAAAAAGGTTTGGGCACTGAGATTGCAATTATTCCTTTTTAATTTTGGCATTTTTTTACTTTTTTAATGGAAAATTTGACAGATCTTGATGACAGAGGGATTTTCGCACAAATGTCTCAAATAAAGGGATATATCGCAATTAGAAACGTTTTTAGGGAATTTTCCGCTATTAATTCTCTAATTTAAGATGCTGAACATGTCACGTCGTTTCTCATCCCAACCATAAACCCGGTCTAGAAATTTTAAAAATGGAAAATTTACACAAATAGTATGAAATTGGGTACAGTTTTGTAGACTTCTTGGCTCCAATTTTTTTATATCTTTATATATTATCCTAAAAGAGAAAATGAAAAGAAGTATTATGATAATGGCCAAAATTCCATTTCGTAGTTTTGTACAATTAAGAAATTTCAACCCCAAGAGGAAAAGGCAAAATGAATAAAATATGGACCACAGCTTTCTTTCTCTCACTAAAACCAACAGCACAACCACAACTGCCACCGTCCTTTCCATCCACAACCACCTAACACCGCCTACCCCAAAGCTCATAACCACAGAAATTTCCCCAAAATATTCTTGTCACCATTCAGAAATAACAATGGTACGCCACCCGAAACAGAGTGCCCAGTGATACAAGAATTATGCTACATGCACATAATAATATCCACACCCTCGTATGAACGGGGATCCACTCGAATAAAATATAATATATTCGGAAATTCAGTGAATATAGCAATTTTTTAAACATTTTTTTTTTCATTATAATGAA
>CAIGRQ010108243.1:0-14368 GCA_903798375.1 Fraxinus sp. D2006-0159 | reverse complement strand
TAGGCCTCAACCAAATTCACGAAATAGTGCCAAAAGGAAGTAGAAAAGTCACCAAATTCAAAGCCAAACGATAAAAAACGGATCCCAAACGGTCACATTTTTCCTCTATGCGACCGCATGGAATACCTCTAAGCGGTCGCATAGAGGTTTCTCAAACAGGAACTTTTGTCCCTGTTAGTGGATATGCGACCGCATGGTTTAATTTGACAACCATTTCCCAGCCACACATGCTCCACTATCATTCATCCTTTATTATTTAATTTGTTGAACAACATTACAACATCTGCTGCATTAGTTGGAGATGAATCGTAAGAGGATCACCCATTAAATTTCGAGTATTTTGTAAGAAGAATTGTTTTATTTCATATAATTTTTGGCAGAGAACAAGTCCTCACGATTTCGATTAAAGTGTCCACCTGTACTCAAGTTTGAAAAGGACCAATGGTACTCTACTCAATTAAACTAATGAAATTTTCAATTTGGGAAAATAGCATATTTGGTTCCCCAACCTTTCTAGAAAGTATAAAATATATCCCCAATCTTTAAAAATGGCACGAGGCATTCCCAACGTTTTTGGAAATAGGCACTTTAGGTCCCCCAATGACAGAATCCATCCATTTCATTCCTTAAGATCGTATAAAAAGGCGAAATTGCCATCCCCTTTAAAAGACAAATCAAATAAGAAAAAGAGAAATAAAAAATAACGAATAACAAAGAGACCCTCTTTTTTTTTTTCACCGCTAACTACCAAAAGTAACCACCACCTACACATCGATCATCTTTTTCCACCCCAACACCCAACCTTTCCTAAACTTACCTCCACCACCACTACACTCACAACCACTCCGCATGTGACAATCACTAACGATACAACTTATCAACAATTAAACATGAATTGAGTACAAGATGCAATTTAAGAATATGCGCTCTTCTACCAAACTAATTTCAGTTACGTTGGTTGGTTTTCATACTCAAGCGACCGTCTTGCTAAATATCGATGCAAAGGTTAGATTTACTAAACTCTGTCTTACTTATTCAAAATGACACATCAGGAGTTGGGCTAGATGAAATATTATTTTGTCAATCTTTCCACAAAGTGAAATCACTATAATTTTCAACCTCATTGCTCCAACTAAATCCATTCTTCATAGCTGGTGGAGTCAGGAGCATCCCCTCCGCCATGCTGTCGAGAAATCCTGGCATGTTAAACATTGCTTCCTCGTCCAAGAACTCGTTTTCCATATTCGAAGAATCCGCCCACGAATTGGGAGATTTTATTTTGAGATATTCCCTCGATAGATTCAACGAATTCAGTGTATTAGAGGAAGAACAAGGGGATAATTCCATTAATGGTGGAGTAAAATTATTAGCAGCTTGAAGAGCAGCAATTTGTATATCTTTATGGGATGAAGATTTGGCCCTAGGGAGGCACCAAGCAGAGTCATTGAAGTTCAGGGCAGCGGCACCACCCCGCAGGGCCAACGCCGCCACATCGTATGCCCTTGCTGCCATTTCTGGGGTGGCAAATGTCCCAAGCCATATTCTTGATTTCTTGTTTGGTTCACGAACTTCACACACCCATTTTGCGTTTTTCCTCCGCCGTACTCCTCTGTACAAGGGGTGACGCGTCTCCTTGAATATCTTCCTCCCACCTCTTTTCTTATGTGCTGCTGGAAAATTAGGGTTTGCTGTCATAACTTCATGGAATGAAGAAATTGATGAACTATCTTGATGATCCATTGACATTATTAAGGAACTAAATCGAGGGTTATAGAAAAGAAACGAAGTTTTGACCTGTAGCCACCTGCCTGGTGGGAATGGAATAAAAAACTTGACTCTACGAAATCTATGAAAGACTACACTATCATAGGTGGGGTTGGAACCAGAAACTCGACTCCATGAAATCAATGAAAGATTGCACTTTAGTAGGTGGGGTGGAACGAAAAACCCGACTCTACTAATCCAATGAAAGACTATAATATTTTAATAAGTGAGGGTAGAACGAGAAATCTGACTCAACGATTACTAGCCCGATGAAATACCCAACTTTCATAGTAGCCTAGTAGTGTATAAATTCGATCCCGAACAAGTGAAGTAACAAATTTATTCTAACTCTCGACGGATAAAATCTTAGATGGGACGGGAATTTTAATTTATTTTCTTAAATGGGACTTCTCAACGTTTCTCTAATAGCCAAGAGAAGTAACTATTTATAATTGTTTGTGTGTGGATATGGTTTTCTTGATTGGGAAGAATCACATGACAGCAAAGTTCGTGGAACATTTCTTAATTCATTACCATTCTCCCACGAGGTTCACAAAATTGAGCACGTGTTTTTGAGTTTGGACTGGAAAATTAATTTGGACGCGTGGGAATTGGGAAAAAAAGCACGTGGGGAGAATAAATGATTGCATGATGTTGGGTTCAGACAGTGATTTGTCTCTTACTAATAATAGAAAATTGAAATTGGGACATGAATTTGGTTTATTGGTGTAGACCATTTTGCCACACTACACGTGGCAACTTTTTTGTCAATTTTTATTTTGCAATTCCACCGAAATTTAATGATTTTTTAGTCAATTTGCTCAAAAAGCACGTGTTTTGGGCTTCCGGGTCTCAATTTCTCTCAATTTTTTAAAATTCTTTTCTAGTATTTAGATTTTAGATTTCCCATCCAATAGTTCGAGTCAATTTGTCTCTTAAAATATTACATGTGCCTCACATAACATATTATTTTAATTAATACTAGTAGTATGCACGTGTGTTGCACGTTTTATGTATCGGTTGAATTATATATATAATGTTTTTGAAGTACTAATATTATTTTTTAAAGTAATTGAAGTAAGTGATACCATTAAAAAAAAAATTAATTGAAAAAAAAAATATCGGTTGAATTATATATATAATGTTTTTGAAGTACTAATACTATTTTTTAAAGTAATTGAGGTAATTGATACCATTAAAAAAAATTAAATTGAAAAAAAAAAATATATATATATATATATGAATAAAAGTTCTTATGAAATTATATATGTAACGTGAAAATGTTGAATAAACTTAAATGTAATGCCATAATTACAAACACATTTCTTTGTACACAATATTTTTTATCAACGTCCCACATCTTTTCTTCTTTGTATTTTCTGCTTTTTTTTAAGACATTTATTATTTGTATTGAAACTCTACGAGAAAGTGCAGCATATAAATTACCCATGAGAGAATACATGGTCAAGAAGAAATATTCCAACAGTATGCAATATTTGTCCTTGAACCTTGTTGATAGTCACTGCAAAGTATAGACGTATTGAAAATTGTTTTCTCTTAAATTTGAATGAATATTCTTCATCATTTGTTGGAGCTAATGGAATGCGTATGCGTGGAAGGAATACTTGTTTTCCAAATTGTTGTCCAACGATTATTTCTGCAGAGATAATATGTTTCTTAAAATAATGAGAAATCATTCTTATTCTATTGCAAAAATCGTTGGATGTTTCCAGATTCCTCATAAGCATACTTTTACATTAAATCCTCATTTGGTCAGTTTTTCACAAATATTTAATTAAAATATGATTATGTTATCTAATCACCGAAGTTAATAAATATTACGCAAATCATTACTTTACTTCGTTAATCAAAATATCATCTAACCTATGTTGTACCGTTAATGTCAAGTAGCATTCACACGTTTTAATCCTTTTTGCCACACAAGAGACTTCCCATAAAAATAAAAAATAAAAAATAAAAAAAATAAAGAACAAAATAGTCAATTGAATATTAAGTCACTGAATTTCCGTTTAATTTTTTTTTTTTAAGTAATTGAATGTCGGTTTCACTCCTTGTATTAATTTCAAACCAAGTGATAAATATCAATTAAATAATAACTTAATGCATGTATTATAATGTAAATTGTGAAAATTAATAAGGAATTTGTTGACCAAAAATAAAAATAAAAATTAAGAACAAAATAATCAATTGAATGTTTCCCACTCATTCGGGTAAATAATTAAGAGTTATTTACTTTTAACATATTTGTGACTTCATTAATATAGTAATGCAACCTTTCAATTTTGTAACCTCAATTAAATAATAACTAATGCACGAATTATAATGTAAATTATGAAAATTGATAAGGGCTTTGTTGGTGAAAAATAAAAATTATAAGAAGAAAATAGTCAATTGAATGTTATGTCATTGATTTCTTTTTTTTTTTATTATTATTGTTGTATTTTATTTTTTAGTAATTGGGTGTCAGTTTCACTCCTTATATTAATTCCAAACAAAATATCAATTAAATATTTCACTTCTTATATTAATTTCAAACCAAATGATAAATATTAATTAAATTGGTATTCCAATTATGAGGGTATATTGGGCATATAGTTAAATATGTAGGGGTGAATTTGGTATTTAAAAATTTCTCCACAATTCTCACTTTTAATATATTGTAGATAATGTACAAACTCGATTCCATCTGGCCCATTTTCTACCATCCTGTGTTGTTTCTCTTCTTCTTTTCTTCCGTTTATATCTCAAATCTCACGTTATTTCTCCATTGCCCTCTTAGTTGGACCCTTTCTCCATTCCCAACTTCCCGTGATTTCCCTAATTATGCATTTTGACCTTGAGTAGTACTCCTTTCACTTGTCCGAGTCGGGCAATGGGCCGTCCGAGCTGATGAACCGATTTGACATCCCTATCCTTGACTATGGTAATCAAACGAAAAAACAATTATAATACAGTGAACCACTAATTATAAAACTAATAGACGATTATTTTGTTTTTGCAATTCATATTTATTAGTTGCTCAATCGTAAATCAATTCTCACGAATATATAAACGTCACATACACGCGAAGCTTCAAGTTTCTAGTTCTTCTCTCTGTTCTCTACAATTTACTTGGCTACATTTTCAACATTTGAACATTGAAAAGCCACTCATTAGGAAGCATAACTTATCGCGTATTTGCTTATTTTTCACAAGTTCATTATAATTTAATAATTATCACCTAACAAGCACCACGCATGTATCACCCTCAATGGAGGAGGGCTGGACTAGGGGGGAAGTGATAGTGGAAGACGAAGAATATTTCATTTTTTCCATTTTTTTTTTCTAATTCCTCATCTTTGAAGTTTCTATTCGTCGTGTTTTAAACTTTTCCTTTTTCACGTTCTATTTTAATTTAAAAGAACGGTATATTAATTATAGAACGTGAAAAATAAAATTCCGAAAACAATATTCCAATTCGCTCAACCTAAAGAAAAGAAACAAAAACACGCGTTAATCATTACCATCAAATCAAATGACGAGACAAAAAAAAGGTACGGAGGGAATACTCAAACATGCACGAACAAGAAAAAAATATTCAATGAATGAGCGACACAAAGTTGCTCGCCAAAACTGTCTCCACGAAATTTCATCCATTTGGTACTATCTAATACAGAATACCAAACATACATTTCAAAAATTCTATTTCACATTGTACTTTCTCATTCCGTCAAACGAAACACGAAACATGCACTAAGAATTCTATTGTACATTCGAGTTCTTTTTTCTGTTTGTTAAAAGTAAAACATCATCATCAAGATGCAAGCCCCAAGAACAATAGTTCTTTGCTTTGATAGACTCCTCAAGTGCAAAAAGAAAAATACAAGCCGTGTCCATAGAAAAATAAAAACAGTATAAGCCCAGTAAACTAATAATCAAACGTCTACCCTTCATTTGAACTTCATAAACCAAACAATTAGCCACTGTAAACTCCCTCAGAAAACATGTTCTCGGGATAAAACACTGCCTCGACTTGATTTCCACCGAACTTCCTTCCATTAAGTCCTTGTCGAGCCTTTGTTGCGCTTTCAATGTCCGCATACTCCAAGAAGACCTACATAATACAGGCTGGTTAAACCCCAAACAGTGACTTGCTAAGAGCATGTTTGTCCAATAAGCTTAAAAGTAGTAAAACTTAATTTGGACAGTTAATTTTTCATGCTTTTAAAAAAGAAAAGTTGCTGAAAGTTAAAATACGCAATTTACTTATTTCAAAACTCGACCAATAAAAAAAATATTAATTTTCAAAAGTTTAGCCAAACAGTCTTAGAATTTGTTTGGCTAATCTGAGGAAAGAACAAGTTATTTTTGTTACAAAACATGTTTCAAATATGTTACTGTTTTAAGTAAAAAAAAAATAAGTATTTTGAAATTAACTCGCATTGTAGTATCAAAATAACTCTTCATTTCAATTTTCACCAATCATATAAAAATTATGATTAAAAAATAATGATAATAACAATAATCTAGTACAATGGAAATACTTAAAATCACTAGTACAAAAACTTGTACCAACCTTTCCAACACCTGGTGTCAGTTCACCGTTAGGATTTGGGCGCGGGATGACAATATTCACCAAAGTACCTGCAACAAAAAATCAATACCTAGATCACATATTAATAGGATCCCTGGAAGAACCCATTTGGATGAAATAAAAGGGGCTATGGTCCTACGGACACTTTTTGAACGTTGAGGCGATTCCTATTAGCAGAACGTAGGACTAATTATGGCTGTAAAGAGGAAAGGCTCAACACGAGAGCGAAAATATTAATATGAAGATTGACAAGGCAGAATGTGAAAATTCATAAGTTGTGCAGTTCAAGATAGTTGAAGCATTTACCAAATTTTCCACATTCAGTTCTCATGTCTTCCAGTATATCTTCATAGTCCTCGTCATCCTTGAGCTCGTCTTCTGTTACCACTTGTGTTAGGCACAAAACTTTTGTTGCTAGTGCTCCGGGTTGTAACATGAATCTCTGCAAAATGAAATGGAGATGAAACAATGAATTTATGGGCCCATAGTTTCCAATTGAAATAATTCAAGGCAACTCACTAAATTCGTTTAAAAGAAATTCTACGATAAAATATCAGAAATAAGTCAATCCCAGCCATTAGGTCCTGCAAATAGATAAATTTGACCCATATAAATGGCTTTAGTATTCATATCTAACTACTTGCTCATTATAAACCCCCTCCGCTTGTAGCAATATTAAGCTAGAGTCTTCTGATAGTGAGCACAGCAAAACCCCAAAAAAAGCCTTTATAATTAGATAATTAGCCGCCCGAGCTGGCTAAACCATAAGAGGTTGGCTGCAGCTTAGCCCCGTTTGACGGCCATTATTTTGAAAAAATGATGTTTTGAATAGTTTTTTTTTTTTTTTAGAATATGTGGTTAAAAAGTAGGAAAAAATTTTGGGTTTATGTGCAAATATTTCATTCCATGTGGCAATATTTCTGTCAGAACTTCAGGGAACAAATATGCATCTTATCAAACAGAAATTTCACGTACCATTAAAACTCATCCATGAAGATAATACGTATTGTTTAGTGAAGAAGCTCTCAAACCTTTATATTTATGGATCTTGAAGATGGTAGCACAATATGAGGCTAAAAAGTTAGCAGGGGATATGGAGTTTCCTTACCTGCAATGCAATTTGTTGCTGAGCGTGCAATAACACGCTCTCTTGTTCAGGATTAGGTTGTGTTGTACCTTGGTTAGCACGCCTAACAGTAAGCGTTTTATCCCCCATTTTTATCCCATTAAGAGCTGCACAAGCAATATCTGTAACAGATAAATCCTGGTAAACACAAAATGCATATCCTTTAGAATTTCCAGTTTCTCTATCTTTCACTAGATCAAAGCCTCGAAGGGGTCCAAAGGATTCCAGCAGCTCCCTGATCTGTGCTTCTGTGAAATAATATGGCAAACCACCCACAAAAATACGGTCTGGACCCTCAAGTCCACCAGCAGATCCAGGTGTTAACCCAACAGCTGCAAGGTTCAGATTGGGATTAGGCTGGCTAGGGCCAAGAGTAGCAGCCAGTGATGGGTTGTAATCACTGGGTCTTCTGACCTTAACTGGTGCACCCTGGACAAGAAAGTAATTAAACAGCAGGTGAGTATATGCACATTTGATAGAGATATCCATGACATGCAATTCGAAGTTCAAAATGATACAAAACCTAAAACTTCAATGGATGTTTCATTACGTTTAGGTAAATGATGCTGATGAAATATAGGGTACATCATAAAAATAAATTATCACGAGAGAGAAACTGAAGGAGCAATTACCTTCTACAGCTTAGCAAATGCAGTAAAAATATAGATTTTAGCAATCTTTGTGAATTTTATTAACAAAAAGGTCAAAGGGATTTTCATATACCTCAAAAATAATGCCATCCAAGGCCATTGCATTACTGGCCTCTTCCACAGATCTCATCTCCACAAAAGCAAATTTCTTCTCATGGTTAATATAAACATTTACTACAGCATCTCCTGAAATGACAAGGAATAGTTTCTATGTCTCTTCATCAAGATAAACAAACAAGAATTTATAATTGCATGATGACTAACCAGGACCGGCGGTGT
Organism: Fraxinus sp. D2006-0159; assembly: GCA_903798375.1. Lineage (NCBI taxonomy): Eukaryota > Viridiplantae > Streptophyta > Magnoliopsida > Lamiales > Oleaceae > Fraxinus > Fraxinus sp. D2006-0159. The sequence continues at coordinate 5,955 of CAIGRQ010108243.1, read as the reverse complement.
TTCCTCCAATTGCAGACATAACATGACTAAAATAGGTAGCCACAGACTGCAATATAAGCAACAAAAGCCATTAGAAAAATAAAATTATGAGCAAGATGAAATAGCATATCATGAAACAAGGTCATTGACATGCAAAATGAAAACAAACAAGAGGTACAGATTATACTGTTAAAATTGCATTCAGAATTTACCCAACTATATGTCAGTTAGGTTAATCGCAAAACAGTAGAAAACAAGAAAGAAAAGCCTTCTTCTATTAAAGTGGTTGCACAATATGTTTGAAAACAGTCTGAAGTTCAAAAACGCAAGAGAAGTTATTTTTGATTAAGCACTTAGACGTAAATACCAAATATATCATATATGACACCATCTGTACATGGATGTTATTTCGAATTAAATGGGACAAGAAAATTCAATAAAATGAAGCATAGTACTTGTTCATTAGCAGTGGGGGGGAGTCCACCAACATAGACTCGTCGGGCATGCCTAGTAGCCTGAAAATGCAAAATTTAGGACTATTTCGTAAATAGAAGGTAATCTCTCTGCAACACGAACTAGATTAAAACAATAGAAAAATCAACCTGCTGCGTCATTGCCTGCATGGGCATAACAGGAAGGGCTCCGAACTGCAACAAAATCAATGTTAATTTCTAGAAGCTTAATCAGTAAAAGTTAGTTGTAAATGATAAGTGTGGAGATAGAGAAACCTGTCCAGAGGCCATAGGGAACATGGTGGGGAACATTCCAGGAATGGGTGGGGTGATTCCAGGCATCTGACCTGTGAAAGCTAAACGAAGTTACATCTTACGACCTATAGTAGGTGCCTCAACTCAATCTTAAAAGGTACAAGCTAGATTTAAAATTATATTTATAAAAAGATTCATTCGCTTATATTTTAGGCAAATTTTATCATCTTGCAATGCAATCGAACTAGAATGGAAACGAGTGCATATTCAACTACTGGAGAAAAATGCTTGTGGAAACTACCAAACATGCAAATCCTGGTTGAAGATGGACAAGACCTGTATTGATTCTTCCTTGAATATAAAAGCTACAGAAGTCGGCTCACGCCCATTGTCAGCACAGTGGGGCTAGTAGCCCAAAATTGCCTTCTTAGAACATAACATATGACATACAAAACAAACAAAGAAACACCAACACAACAAGAAACCAAAAATCCTCTCAGTTTCAGAATTATTTCACAAAGAAAACAATTACTAGAAAAACAGAACAGCAAACTAGGGACCAGAACTCCATACTGTGGCATGTGCAAACTGAAGAACCAAGTTGTCTTACCAAAACGAAACCAATGTATTTTGATACGAACTTTGCACTATGCCAAAAGAAAAAAATAGTTATTATAATAATTGAGCTGTAAAATAATTATTGGGTTGCACCTGTAGGAGCAGGAGCAGCAGCATTAGGAAGCATTGCAGCAGGAGGTGCCATGTCAAAACCACTAATCCTTTTGCTGTAAAGTCGCTTAATTAATACCAAGGACAGGTCAAGTAGATAATGGTGATGGAAATGCCAAAACCATTCAGAAAATAAGAATGGTGAATTACAAAAATATAATACTAATGATGAGGTGAAATTATACATCAACCCACCATATCTAGCTTATATTTGCAGGTGGTAAACAGAATAATAGAAGAGCACTCAAAATGATTAAGCTAGGTATCCAGTCAGAAACAGCTGAATGGAATAGGACTTTCCTTTGCTTCAATTTAGAAGGGATGTTTACTTTCTAACCAGTCCATTAGTTATCCTTTACAAATTTAATCACATTCTCAACAATCAGGCTGTGAAGATAGAAGAAATCTGTAACCATCTTTCAAGAAGATGTTATTCATCATAAAAGTATCAATAAAAAATTAAAGGCAACAGAAGAACGATTTTTATAGATGGGTACTTGCAGCAGTTGTTTTTTTATGTAGTAAAATGGAATGGCTTCCATGGGAAGGGCGCCTGAGGCCATAAAACAGAAAAATTACTGTCACGGATTACCTTTTCGAGCGAGAACGAGATCGTGACCTCGATTTTTGCTCAGATCTAGCCTTCGAGCGAGATCTAGATCTCTGTCTGTGCCTATCCTCTCTATCTTTGTCAAGATCTCTGCGCCTGCAACCACAAAAACAAAAAAATTGTCACCCAGAGAAGAACTGCCTTGACAAACGGCAAAGGTATCAGCATTCAGAATGATGACTGGAGAAATGATAATATAGAATGTGGGCCAGTACAAAGACAAATGGTGGCTAGCTCGCAAAGATGACCATTACAAACTGCTTTCCATGAAAGGGCAAGTTCCAAAGTTGACGTATGAGTAACTTGATACCTGAGACTTCAGAGGGCTAAGAGCACACCCTTTGAAGTCACGAGCTGAGAAGCACGAGAAATGGAAACACAAATAATATATGCCCAAGACCACCAGTAAAATATTAAAGGCACAGAAGGTTCCTCACCTGTCATAGTCTCGGCTTCTGGGGTAATCATCACCATCCCTATCTCTTGTCCTCTCTCTTTCCCTTCTCTCGCTCCGATCCCTGTGGCGGTCCCGATGGTGACGGTCATGGTCCTTGTCTCGATCCCTATGCCTATCCCTCTCCCTCTCCCTATCTCTGTCTTTGTCCTTCTCCTTCTCCTTCTCATGGTCCCTGTCCCTATCCCGATCCTGGTCACGGCCTTTATCGTGTGCTTTCTCCCTTTCCTTTTCCCTGGAAGACTGCAAAAAATATAATAATAACAGATATTTAGGACATGAAAGAAAGTATATGGTATACCAGCCAATAAATATGCACACCACAAAACCAAACAAGAAATATAATTTCTAACCAGGAAGCTATTTCTACTAAATAATGGGAGAGCCATACAAGGAAAAGAACATATAATTGTGCTCACCACCATCTGTTGCCAAAAACTAGAGATAACTAAGCGACACAATCACATCAGTCCCTAGGGCTAGGAGAATGTCTATTACCTTAATTTGGGACCACAAAATCAGCAGTTGTCGAGAATAAATTATATCTGAAATGAACTTTTTCTAATCTCAATGTTGAATTCTTAACTTTCATGCTGCCAAACATACGAGACTTTTTAAATGCGTACTCGATAACATCAGAAACAGATGTTAGCGCGTTGTAAGGTATGAAAATATTGAACAAAGTATAGTCTACCACCAATGTACATCTTTGGTTTGCTGAAAATTTGGGAAGAGACTGGTGAATCCAGATTACAGTTATATTGTAATCCATTCACTTTCAACTTATGTATCTTAGTATTAAATTTAATATGGCGAGCAGTATGCTAGTAGCAGTTTTAATTATATTACTGCAGAACTAGACACGGTGGGTAACTACGATCCTAGGACTAGCTCCCTCCCTCCCGTCCATCATACACTAGTGGCTAATCAGAATATATGTGGTATGCAACTCAGACTTCATATCCCTATTTCAGTTTTTTCTTAAAGATCCTTAGTAATCCATTAGCATATTCATATGAACATAGGCTTTAATTGTTCGGCCAAAGATTTAATACTTATTTTTGTCATTATGTTGGCTTCTTAATAAACTTCAATTGAAATATTCCCAGTATAAGATTGTGGATCCATGTCTTTCCATCTCTTAAAACAGGACGCTTGTCATCAAGTTCAATTGTATTACTCTTGCAGCTGACCTGTTTGGAACCTGAATTTGATGACATCGTGAGAGCTTGTTGCTGTAACCCTGCTGCTTCTAGTGAATCAGCAGAAGGTTGAGAATGATAGTTCTCTTCAATTTCATAATTCGACATCTCTGGAAACAAAAGACAAAACAGTTCAATAGATAACTAATGAGATGGCTGTGGAGCATTTGTGAAATAGCGCGTTACAGAACCAAACAGACGGCTAAAAATTATATATAATAAAAAGATTAAATTCGAAAACTGTCAGCACCACTAATGGTAAGTAAATTTTGCTTCATAGAAATTAGAGATTGGTTTTGAAGAAAAAATAATTCAGGATTGGAATCAAATGGAGAATAGAGGCACGGTACTCAGCTGGCACGGACATCTGTGCTAGTACTAGAATGTGTGCTTGTGGGAAAGAGAGAACAACGAGAACTGAATGTCTAGGGAAGAGAGAGTAGAAGATACAGAGCATGTTTGGGTTGGCTTATAAGTTTACTTATAGAGTTAGAAAAGATACCAATTTTATGATATGGTCATATAGATTACAACATAGTAATCTTTTTTTAATATTCCAAATAAATAATTGATTTAGCTATTGAGAGGAGGTCCATGGAAACTTCTTCAGATTTCAAAAAGAAAGAGCAAACATCACAAGCTTTTAGCGCCCGAACCGTTATATGAAATAAGTCAATAAAGAAAAAATCACATTTCTAATGCCTAGGGAAAGGAAAGGTCATTCCACATAGCACGGGATTCGCCTCCACTATAAAAACATCTTCAGGTGTAATCTTCACAAATTCAAGGTAACATTCTGTCCACTAAACAAAAAAGTTCATGAGTTCATCCGCAAAAGGTATATCACCAAAATAGGCAACCTCCTACATATTCACCCTACCTTCATAAAAACTCAGGCTACAGGTTGATTTTTTGACATGAAGATCCAATAAACAACCATATGAAACAAAACATTTCAATGTATATCCTATACCCAAAAATATCAAAATCATCCACACTACTTTCTTTGCTCATGGATTTCACTACTGCAAACCCACACGCTCACATTGCTGCTGCTTGAGAATTTAAATCTTCAATTTCGAAAGCACAATGTGTTATCATTATGTATTAAAATTTACTATCACTCAAGCTAAAGATTAGTTGAACTAGATTTGTGCAAAAAAAAGTTAATTATATCTTATCCTCAAGGATATATTACTAGAAACAAATACAATATGTATTCTATATCTTACTACATCAAAATGATCGACACCACTTTTTTTGCTCATGGATTTTAGTACTCAAAACTCCATTGCTGCTGCTTGTGAGTTTAATTCCTCAATGACGTAAGCACAATCTATAAATTCACTGTTTCTCAAGCTAGAGACTAGTTTAAAAAAAATTTAAAATATTATATCTTATCTACAAGCAAATATTACTAGAAACAGATTGAAGATGAAAAACAGAATGAAAGAAAAAATGAAGGAATCAGAAAATGAAAAATGATGTGAAAATACCTAGATACACAGTATAAACACTACCGCAAAAATATATTTTATATACACGCACAGAGAAGAGAAATTACCATTACACACGGAAACAAAATATCAAGAGCTAGGGTTTCTGAAAAACGCGAAGAGATAATTCAGCAGGCTGGAGCTAAAAACGATCTGCTTTTGTTAACGCATAGGCCAGTTAGGGTTATGAGAAGGTATTTATATTTTTCAACAGGATTAAAACTACTGAGTGCACGAGTGTGCACTTAAAGCCCTTTTATGCACGCGAATTGTTTGGGCCAGTATTTTCGGGTCGGTTCAAAATCAGAAAATTTGGGTTAAACTAGTCAATGCAACTTACAAAAATACCCTTAAAATTAAGGGAACAATACATTTTTAAGGTGTTTACTTTATACATTTTCAAAAATACAAAAACAAGTTTGAAAATTTACAAATCAGGTTTTTAAAATTTTTAATTAATAATTAATGAATTATTAAATCAATTTATTATTAAATCAATTTATTTCTAATTTAATATAATTACCCCACCCCACCCCACCTCACCTCCACCACCCCAACCGACTTTTCGATCACCACTCTTCTCCGACGACTATTCCGGCGATTGCTCCGATTCTGACGAGTATCCCGATGACCGTTCCGTCACTTTTTAGGTCACAATTCAAAATTTTCATAGGTCACAATTTGTTCATCGGTCACAATCACAACATTTAAAGTTACGTTACTTATTTTATGGCCACAAACATCAATTTATTGGTCACAAATTAGTAATTTTTAGGTC
>CAIGRQ010108226.1:0-18318 GCA_903798375.1 Fraxinus sp. D2006-0159 | reverse complement strand
TTAACCCCGTTTGGTGCACATTATTTCCAAAAGAATGCATTTTTTTGGTTGATGTGATGAGGGATATGTGGTTTAAAAAAAAGGAAAAATTATTAATGTGATGGAAAATATTATTTTATTGGAGAATGTGTGGTTGAAAATGAGTAGAAAAATGATAATGAAAAAAAAATGTGGTCCAAACAGGGGCTAAAATAGAAATAGTGTGAAGACTAGTTAAATTAAGATTTTAGTATTTTTAATAACCCTAACCATGATCAACTACTAAAGTAATCAATCTGCCCAATGAAATGATAAGTTCTTTCAAATATTCATTTAACCTAGTTTTCTTTTATCGCTTCTAGCTTAAGTTTTCACTTATCCAAAATAACTTTATCTCGAGCCGATAATACACAGTTAATACGAGATTTGAACTGAGTCCAATATTAATAAGTTAATTCTCGCTCTTTCAATGATTAATTATTATATCCAAACAAAAGTATTGTATCCGAAATTTACTTTCACTTTAATCCTTAATCCCTTTAGATATCGCTAAAGTGCACCGTTGTCGACTTTTTATTTTCATGTACTAAATTCCAGAGGTTATTATTTACATTTCAATAATATTTTCACACCTAACGAGATAACTTTGTTAATTTGCACTTAGGTTCTTGTACTTTTAAAAAAATATGTTAATAGACCCAAAAGCTTTTTAAACTCACATATGGCCACATATCTTATTCTATAAAATTTTGGGGTGTTGCTGCGACTATTGAAGAAAAAAACTTTTCCAATTTTCTTTTTTACAAGTAAGACACTTTTATTTCAAAAATCAAACACTTTTGCCACGAGGGATAGTTCTTTCAACTAAAAATTCAATTTTATTTTTCATTTATTTTGAAGTCGATTAGTTGGGTATTATCTACTAGTTAACCATTGCTCGTCTTTTATTGTCTTGACTCTTGACCACCGATTTTAGACTCGAAATCGTGCTTCAGAATTGATGTTATTGCTTAGCGTGGCCTTTGGGTGATTCGGTTCAATATATATATATATATTATGATATAATTGCGAGATTGAAAGAAATATTCTTGATACCAAGTCATGTTTTGTTATGTAGCTAGAACAGATAATCACATTAGAACAACTCGTTTTTCTGATACAATGTTTTAACGGTTTGTTACACGTATATAATGATTTATATTTACATGTTGTGGTGATATATAATTGGATCAGAATTTTTGAATATGATAATTTTTCTTCTCCAATATCTTTTTGACACCTCATGTGTATTTAAATTATTATATAATTTCATTACATGCAAGTTGCATTATTCATGTCTTAAACCCATTTGGTTTTAACGAAAAACTGGATCGAACCAAATAATACCGACATATTTTAATTCGAGTAGGGTGGTTTCGATAAAGCCCCTGTTTGGCTTCATTATTTGAAAATTTTGTTATTTTTTGTTATTTTCAATTATACAATCTTCCATAAAATAATATCACACGTAAACAATTTTTTTTTTTTTTTCAATTGCATATTTTCCATAAAAATATTATTTCAAAAGTTATAATTTGAAATAATGAGAACCAAGAGAGAGCAAAAATGCCACCTCTAATATTAGCCTACCTAGACACGTAGGTAGCAAAGCCCCTATTTGGGCCACATTTTCACCTGAAATTGTAGAAGAAAAACGAACGTTGGAACAGTTAAGCCTGATAGCACGTTACAGTTTTAATGTGCAAATAATGCTACAACAGTGGTCAGTTCCCGAATTTACCCTTAACCTAAACCATTTGCCAACATATTTCCCTTAAAAAAACTTTTTTCTTTCACCTCCCCTCACGTAACAGTTGCAAACGGAAGCTAACCGTGCTACAGACCGCTCTACCGTATTTCGACAACTTATTCAGTGTTCAACCGCACCTCGTCGAGAGTAAATCTTCATCTGGCAACAACTTCCTTGCAAATTGAGGGCTCCGAAACACAAAGAAGAAGTTGCTGACTCCCCCTTTTGGCACAACAACTGCACAAACAACAGGCGCTACACCGACTTTCCCACCACAAAATTGGTCAGTCCAACTGCAAGAGCGCTGCCACCGCCACTTCAATTGCTATACCGAATTTTGTTTTGTGGTCTTTTTTCTTTCCAAACCATTTCGTAATCTTGCAGATGAGTGAACTTCATGGTATGGGGTTCGTCAAACCCTGTCACGACTGCCCGAGCGTTGAATTGTCCAAACAATATGCGAGATGGAGAGATGCAAAGTGACGAACGTTTATAGCGGCATGTGAAACTGCCATTATCGGAGGCCATCGATACGGCAAGTGTTTCATGAAACATGGGTGGGAACGTGTTGTGACGTTGTTCAACTACATCTCCGGCCACAATTGGAGCAAACTCCAATTTCGCAACCACTGGGACACAATGCATCTGGAACACAAGCGTTTCACGGAATTGTTGGCTTGTATTGGCCTACCGGGGTCGAATACAACCAGTCGGACGGCCATACTGTAGCATCCAAAGAATGGTGGACCCAAAATTTGAAGGTGCAGTTTTTGATTTGATGTTGGACATTCAGTTGACATGTACATTGTGGTCACTACATGAAGTAGCGATTTTTGATTTTTTTTTTTTATGTCTACATAGGTCTAAATTTCTACTCTATTATTATGATGTAACTCTAGAGCTTTTTAAAGTATATGCAAAATATGTTACACTATACACTGAAAGATAAAACTGTAGGGATATTGAACTTAGAAGCTTGGCATGGAAAGTAACATTTTCATGGTTGATTATTTAGGAGCTGAATCTGATTAGTTGAAGTTGTCTTGGTGATAACATGGGTGGTTTCCATAACCTCCTCTCTTCAACTCACCAATCATTTAATATAAGAAGTGCAGAAATTTTCTTGCATGAAAACGGCCACGCGTACTGATTTTTCATGTTGAATCTCTTTTTCATACCTTAAGCATTGCTTCAAACTACATTACGATATCCCCATCACATTAATTTGATCAACTATACGAATGCTATTGTAGGAGAACAAGGACTATAAGGATTTCAAGGACAAAGATGTTGGTGAAATCTATATCCGATATCGTCAACTTTTTTGACAATAGCTACGACATTGACAAGTACGAGTCACCCCTACCAAGTTATATCCCACGAGCTTTAGTTTGTTTGAGGACAATGCAGTTGAAGACCAAAGTGATTCAATCTCTATTGATGGGGAGAGTACTTGTTCAAGCGATGAGGGAGACGAACAAAACTGTACTTCAAGCATGCACATTTCAAATGTCAGAAGCGGCGAAAAGATGAAGTGGGCGTCGAATATGAAAAAAAGGGAAGAAGAAGAAAGTTTATGCTCGGAAGTTGTCATTTTCAGTTGATCGGGCTAACAATACCGTTGAGGAAGTGGCGACGAATATAAACACCATTATGGCACCTAGTAAAAATGCTGGAGTCACCTATGTCGAAGAATTGCTTGCAGCAGGAAGGCTCGAGCGACGCACACCTTTGTACTTCTTCGCCTGTATGCTTTTCGCATAGATGCACTACTGAGATATGCTCGGCGTCATGCAGGAAGCAGATGAGAAGTTTGAGTGGCAATTTAATGAGCGTAACAAGTCTCTCCATTATGTTGTGGATCAACCAACTCTACCATCCTTGTTTTATTTATTATTTATTTTTCTTTTGTACTTCGTTTGGACAATTACAGTTGGTATTGTGCCTTTATCGGACGTCTGTAATATTACATTTTGTCATGCATAGGATTAACTTATTGAGGTTTCTTTTCAAATGTTTAAATTTTTTTGGGTAAAAAATATTGCACGCATGATGGACAATTCCTACAGGAAACGTACAACTTTTTTTGGGAACTACGTTTGAACAAAAAAAAAATGTCACATGCCCAAAAAGTACACGCATCCTTACATGGGTTACATATTGTCAAATCGTAGTAAGTGATGCCAATAACTACCATCGCAAACAACGATATTGTATCCGATGATTTTCGTCTTCAAGAAATCACCACATGTTCATGAACGAAGCAATGGAAAATAATGACAGAATGTGCTATCAAGAGTTTTGAATGTACCCACAACTACTGCGATACTTTGCACATATTCTGCGTGACGAATATGGCTTACGCAGTAGCCAGCAGGCCGATATCTACGAGCAAGTTGAAATGTTCTTGTGCATATTAGCCATGGAAATGGATACCACCAAGTGACAACGATTTTCAATCATTCGTTGCAAACATTTTGCCATTATTTGAAGGAGGTTCTCCATGTCGTCGTCGCCTTGTCGGCACGTCTCATACAATCAAGACCAGACTACAACGAGGGCGAGGGCCCCCACAGGTCTGACCCGGCTAAGCATCCTTTGTTTCAAAATTGCATTGGTGCTATTAATGGAACGCATGTGAAAGTTGTGCTATTGCGTTATGAGCGGGTGAATTTTATAGGTCGAAAAGGAGTGCCGATACAAAATGTGTTGGCCACATACGATTTCAATTGTATGTTTCACTTTCATGCTTGCCAGCACCACTGGGAATATTCACAACACGCGAATAGTAGCTCGTGCTATATATAGTCCTGAAATTCATTTTCCATTACCACGCCCGGGTAAGTATTATTTGATTGACTTCCGATTTGCTCAATTGACTGGGCTACATGGCCTCTTACAAATGATCAGATATATTATATCATTTTCAAGAGTTATTGGATGATGGAATAGGTCGTCGTCGTCGTTTTCAGAATGCTCGTGAGAGGTTTAACTACAAACAGTCGTCCGGTAGAAACGTCATAGAATGAGCATTTGGTGTATGGAAAAAAAGATGGCAAATCCTTGATCATATGTCTTAACTATTCGTTTCAAGCCCAAGTTGCTGTTGTTGTGGCAACGATATGCATTCATAATTTTTTACGTCGTTCTGGAGTTGTGGACTAGGCGTTTGTTAGAGCAGAAACAGATGATGACCCGTTCGAGGTGGACCTACCTAATGTCGAAGACAAAATGTACGTCGAAATGAAAGCACCTGAAATGCAGCAAAGTAATTGAAACCAACTTCGCGATTATATGACCAGCAACAATGATCATCCCAATTTGCATGAGACATGACATTTCACAATTGTCTAGTGTTAGTACGAACATGGAAATATAATTCGATGCATGTGTTGAATTTAATAATTCTCGGATTGTACATTTAATAATGTGTTTGGTGCATATTAAAATGAATAATGCATTTTTTTGAAGTGATGTGATGTTAGTGGTTGAAAAAGAAGGAAAAGTTATTGATGTGATGAAAAATATTATTTTATTGAAGAATGTGTAGTTAAAAATGAGTAAAAAAATAAGAATGAAAAAAATAATATTGATCAGACAGGACTTTTAATTCGTGAATATTTGAAGCAAAGCAATGTACAGTATACATCCTGGCAAGATTTGCACGCCTTTCAAAGAGTGCAAATTGTATTCTCACGTGAACGTACACCGGAGTAGCAGAATAATGCAAGTTAATGTATCTTTTGAATTAAGTTCACGGTGGATGGGCAAAATGGGAAAGTGGAAGTATTTCAACATCAAATGATATCATTTAACTGTAGCAAATATGGTTGATAGGACAAAAGAATGCATTTTTTGAGTAAAAATGAGCACCAAGCGGGGCAAAGTTGGGCAAAATGTGCAAACCTGGTTCACATCAAAGGTACCAAGTTGCAAAGATGAGATAAACTCTGCTGATGTGGAATTCTTCAGGGGAAAATAATAAAAAAACAAGCGGGGCAAAGTTGGGCAAAATGTACAACCCTGGTTCACATCGAAGGTACCAAGTTGCAAAGATGACATAAACTCTGCTGATTTGGAATTCTTCAGGGGAAAATAATAAAAAAACACAATTATCTTCCTTAATACTTTGAAATTATCCTTAAAACTTTGATATCTTATTCTATTAAAAAAAAAAAAAACGATTATTGTAGCATCCTTAAAATTTTTCCGTATTTAAACTTTAAAGTCATCTAATAATCGTATTGTAATGAATTTTTTCCTCCTAAGTACTAAGCTGTACCTACTTCTTGAATTCAGTTTTATTATTATTATTTGTTTCCATTTGGAGCTCTAGATTAACTCTGTCAAGTAGCAGACTAGCAGGTAGCATAGTTTCTTCGAAACAAGCAAAAATAAATGAAGCGATACTGACGAGTGACGACCCTCTGTTTGATAAATCAATAAAAGGTTAATCAAAATTTGAGATTTCTTTTTTGTTTTCCCTGATTTTTATCAAAAAAATCCCTTGTCCAACAATACTTCCAACACAATGATTTGCCGGAATGTTTATCAGAAAAAGCTATGGAGCTCCGGCGACTGGTTGCGGTGTGTCTACACCTCTATCGCTCTGCCGTCAAAGGCTGCCGGTGGTGGAGCCCTGAAAACCAATCTATCACTTTTTCAATCTCAAGCTCAATTTTTTACTCTTCCAGAGACGTCGTTTCGATTGAATAGTGATAATAAATTCTATTCTGTAAGTGTACTTTTTTTTTTCCCTCTAAATTTCGCATGATTTCTTTGTATTTCTTGTTTGCATTCAAGTAAAAGATTAGAAAAATTGGGGCTTTTAATACCGCATATGGAGTGAAAATAGGTGTTTGTTATTTCAATTTTTGTTGCTTTAATTGTGTTCTTGTTTATTGTTTATAGTGGAATGTTCCATTTGGGATTAAAGGGTGTTGCTTTACTACTCAAGCTGCGGCTGATCTTCCCGTCAATGGGATGGTCGATGTGCCTTTGGCGCAAACTGGTGAAGGTATAGCTGAATGTGAACTTCTTCAATGGTTTGTACAGGAGGTGAGTAAATGACCTGTTATATTGTACCATGATTAGTCAACACTGTTGCTGGTTCTGTGAATGAATTTGTTACCCAGTGTGGTTGTTTTTTCTTCAAATTGTTCCATTTTCCCCCGTAATTGAAGATTCTATATGTTCCCTGTTTGATTGTATTGTTCTTGCATTCCTCTCTTTAATAGTATCTCATTCAACTTTGTTTATGCTAAGTATCAAAATAATTGCATTGGCAAGTGCTACCTCCAAGGAAAAATTAGATGATTTTACTTGCTAAATTTGTCATACAATTTACGCACTTAATCTACAACATATATACGAGCTAGGCTTAATCTTGGTTCCTTGTAATGTATTATGTTGGTTATATATGAAGAAAGTGTCTATGTTAGATCTTTTTGTCGATTGCTAATTTGCTAATATCTATCTCATTATTTGAATTTTGGTAACTGCCCACTAATTATTTTTGACTTCAGTTATTAATACTTTTGACATGTTTGATAGAGCATTAGATAGTATAGTGCAATATTAAAAATTGAAAAAAGAAGATAAACTCTTTTGCATTGTAGTGTCCATCCCTGAGTACCAAAAATGCACTTGTGTACTATCCCCGAGTTGTTGATGTGAAAATTTTCAAACCGTAGCTTCCTGAGAGAATGGAAAAGTTTTAATAGTTTGATAAAGAGTGTGCCCATTGTATTTTTATTGTGGCTTGTTACATGAGCTGTAAAACACTCTTGTACCTGTTGATTTTTGTTACTGCAAATGGTGGTGCTATTTTCAGCTGTGGTTTTCCTGTACGTGATTATCATTATACTTGATGTTATATTCCACATTCAAGTTAGAACAACTATGTGGTTTGGGATGAATTGGATATTGATGAAATCACCTCGCAGGGTGACCAAGTTGAAGAATTCCAACCTCTTTGTGAAGTTCAAAGTGACAAAGCAACCATAGAAATAACGAGTCGTTACAGAGGAAAAGTTGCCCATGTTCTCCATATTCCAGGCAACATTGTAAAGGTAACAAAAAACTGATAGAGCTAGAATTCGTGTAAAATCAAATGCTTAGGCCACTTTCAGATAATGGAGTTCTAATATCATCCACTTGTGGTTACAGAGTTACTTCAAGAATAGGTGACAGAATTATGTGTACAACTTTGTCCATGAGAAAGATAAATTAATTCATATTCATCTCTAGTGATTTTATTGTATATACAAATAACAAATTAGTGGCATTTGAGTGTTAGCCATACAGTGCATAGGCAGTTGGTGTGAGGAATATCACTCTGGGTAAGTGATGTTGTTCCTTAATCTAAACTTTACAAGAAATCATTCTCTTTTTCATGAAGATACATCTTGTGAATAAAACTTGAAATGACATTTAGAACATGTTTGGTTAAGCTTAAAAAATGTAAAAGTTACTTTTAATTAACTTTTTGTTTAGCCTTGCGTTCTTCCATTCATCTAGATCTATGGACCTTCTGATGAAACATAGAAATTCTTATTAAGTGACTTGCATAGCCACAAAGTTTATGCCCTTTTTTGCTTTCCATGTTTGCAATATCTTCAGTTTTACTTGGTTTTGTAGGTTGGAGAAACTCTTTTGAAAATGTCAGTTGATGAAAATTCTCCCGCTATTCAAACTTTTGAGGGTTCAGAGCCTATTGAAGTAAATGATTCCAATAAAAGCGATTCAGATAGCCATTATTCAATGCTTGGAAACGCCAAGGATGGTGGAGTATTATCCACACCTGCTGTTCGTAATCTTGCAAAGCAATTAGGGGTAAATCTTGAGGATGTGCTTGGAACTGGTAAAGATGGAAGGGTGTTGAGAGACGATGTCCTCAGTTATGCTGCACGAAAAGGAATTTTCGTGGAAGGTTCAGCATCCAATGCTTCTTCTGCCCAACAATTTCTAGGAGGAGATGAGAAACACCATGATGTTTCATTTGCTTATGGATGGCAATATGAAGATAAGACCATTCCTGTGAGGTATATTCATTACATCAGCAAGCACCGGAGTTAATTCAAAAGATCTAGCTTAGTCTTCATTTGTGAATATAAAAACATTTGAAGTTAAAAATTCCCGTATTTAAAGCCTAAAGAGACTTTTTTCAGGACGATAATGATCTTGGGGTGGATATAATTTTTTTTTTGTTCTCTTTAAGAATTCATACATGTTCTCCTGCTATGCAACTTTGTTGAAGTAACTAGCGAGCATTGTGATCTACTAAGCATCTAGTTGCTTGGGATATTCCAGTATTTAGCAATGACCCAAATGGAGTGGTTAAAAATGATTCATGTAGACGACCCCAAATTATGGGGAATAAGACTTAGGTTGTTGTTCTACTATTTTAAGATAAAGGAGAGAAAGTACAATTATTATTGCTGGATAAGAAATTTTAATACAGCTACACAAACAACAATGTCAATGGATATATTCGCAGGGGTTTCCAGCGTGCTATGGTCAAGTCAATGACTGAGGCTGCGAAAATTCCACATTTTCATTATGTAGAAGATTTAAATTGCGACGCACTCGTTGAGCTCAAGTCGTCATTCCAAAATGAGAATTCTGATCCAGATGTCAAGCATACTTTCCTTCCCACATTGATAAAGTCACTATCAATGGCATTGAATAAATATCCCATGCTAAATAGTTGCTTCAATGAGGAATTTCAAGAGGTGATTCTTAAAGGTATGTGTGGTTAAGTGTTACTTGGTTTTTGGCCTGTGCTTTGTTATCCATACGTATGACGTATTACATGATTACCACTGTTGGAGGAGAGTTTGCACCATTGACAAAATGATTCAACTTTTACGGGTATTTGTATGCGCCATGATTTGTGGTGCAACTTATTTTTCATTTGCGGAGACAATCTCAGGTTCTATTGTCTCAAATACTTGTATGGTGAGGACAATAGAGCAAAGGAGTAAGTCAACAGAAGATTTTATCAACGACCAAGTTCAATAGATGATTGAGCATGTTTGGCCAATCTTTAAAAAGTTTACTTATAAGTAAATAAGTAACTTTCAAAATGAATAATTTTTATTTCGGTCATACTTTTCTGTAAGCTTAGCTAAACGTGGTCATAGTAATGCTTTTCATAGTGAAACAATGTTCAAGTAAAGGTCTGGAAATGTAATATTTAATTTCAATGGATTTTTATTTAAAAAAGGCATACATGTGAGCTCCTTGATAACAACAGTCTTATTCCCAATAAATTATACATCTAAGATCCTTACCCCCCCAAAAGGAAAAATAAATACACTAACCTGTTTTTAATACTATAGATTAGTCATGCTCTTCTGGGAAAGTTGGCGGTTTTTGTCTGTTTAACTGCAGCTCAATTTTCATCTTGCTGCTTCTTTTAGAAGTAGCTATTGTTTGTTTGTCCCAAATAAACTGTCAGCCGTATATCATTGTGTAAGTCTCTTACATCATTGATTACATGGTGGACTTTCATCATATGTTGCTGAATTACCTGGCGAAAAACCTAATGATACTCATCTCGTTCTTGATTATAAATCTATAATCATAATTTTGGTCATCTTTTCTTTTCTGTTATTGAAGGGTCCCACAACATTGGGATTGCTATGGCTACTCCACATGGTTTGGTTGTACCAAACATAAAGAAGGTTCAATCTCTTTCCATCTTGGAGGTGAGTTCTAATTTCAATTTCATGCTTTATTTTTATTAGTTAATTTATTTTGAATAGTTTATAATTTTGAAATTAGTCCTGTTTCATTTTTGTATCTTTTCTGTTGAAATTTTAGTATGCATTTCCTTGTAAAATTTGTGTTCTTGATGTTTGATTTATTTCTTCAGATTACGAAAGAACTGTCTCGACTACAGCAATTGGCTTTAGCTAACAAGCTTAATCCTGATGATATATCCGGTGGAACTATTACTTTAAGCAATATCGGTGCAATTGGTGGAAAATTCGGTTCCCCTCTTATCAATGTGCCTGAAGTTTCCATCATAGCGCTTGGAAGAATACATAAAATTCCTCAATTTTCTGAAGACGGAAGTGTTTATCCTGCGTCCATTATGACTGTAAGTAGACCAATTTCACCCAAGTAAATGCACCTTACCCCTACCTGTTTTTCGTGAATTTGAATTAAATCAGTGGCTGTCTTTGTGTTTCTTAAATTCTGCTCTCAGATTCTACTCTTTATGTGATTTGCATGCACGTCATCGTGCAATTTGCTCAGAACATTTTGGATATTGTTTCGTAGGGAGTATTGAATAGCGCGTACAATATTAAGAATTAGGAAAGAACTAGAAGCTAAAATCGTGTTCGTTTTATTGTCCAATCATGTCATGTCTTAACTATTTGGTATCCTAATGTGATGCGAGTTCCTAATTACAAAGTATATCACGTACACTAGTAAACTTAACTTGCATGTGAATCTCAATTTGCAAGATGAATAGCCCAACTTGGACATGTAAGTCGCGGGAGTAGGTTAAATTTCCTCAGGTACCTGATCCTATTTTTAGACCATTCGTTTGCAAAACATGTTCTCTGTTTCTATGATGCAAATTTGTATTTGACATGCACGTATGCATGCAAACATGTACATATATATGTTGGTAGCTAATGAACATTCAAATAGTGAGGATATCCTTTTCTAGTGCAAGATATGTGAAATCTTGTTGAGTACTGCTGTCATGACTTGTATCATTACTATGATTTATAGCTTGGTTGACCTGAAAATTTCCATCGCAGGTGAATATTGGTGCTGATCATAGAGTTCTGGACGGAGCAACTGTTGCTCGGTTCTGTAATGTGTGGAAGCTATTCATTGAAAAACCAGAGCTCTTGATGTTGCATATGAAATGACTGATTCAGATTTTCACCATTCAGCCAGTTTTTGGAGCTTATATAGATGATGCAGAAATCTGCATTAAATATGTATTCTTGGCATTTGAACAAATGGTGTAATAAAACGCATAATTTTTTTTTTTATATGAACACGTGTTATAGTTTTTTATTATTGAAATAAACACATCTTGAGGTTGTATAAAGTAGACATTGCAGTGATCAATGAAGGTTAAAAAAAAAAAAAATGAAAGAAAGAAAAAAAAGAAAAATGCAAGAACATTACTATTGAGTAATCATTTAGGTACGTTCTCCTTATCATTTTCAAGTCGTTTTTTATTTTTGATTTTCCGAAATAGTGAAAACACGTTCTCTTTCCTATTTTCGANAAAAAAAAAAAAAATGAAAGAAAGAAAAAAAAGAAAAATGCAAGAACATTACTATTGAGTAATCATTTAGGTACGTTCTCCTTATCATTTTCAAGTCGTTTTTTATTTTTGATTTTCCGAAATAGTGAAAACACGTTCTCTTTCCTATTTTCGATTTTTGAAAACATGTTTTTGAAAAAAAGTTAAAAATTTACAAAAAAAAACTCAAAACAACAATTTGTGATTTTGGGCGTTTTCCGTTATAATCAAGTCATTTTTCAAAATGCGTTTTGGGTGTTTTCAAAACAATTTTTCAAAATGTAAAAAAGAACACATTTTCAACCATCTCAAAATGGATACTCAAAACACAAAATCAACACAAAACTCAAAAAGAATTCAAAACTCAAAATATAAAATTGAAACATAGAGAATGGTCCCTTAATATTTGCCATATTTCGACTCAACTTCAAAATAAGAAGTTTGCCACTGTACTTTTCAATGATGCACTAGCAGGCAGTGGTGTCAATGTCCGACCGAGCCTGGTGCAACGTATTTTCTTGATAGTACGATACATTTTGATACCACTGCTAGCTTAAGCCTCGCAATTACAAGTGTAACTACTCATTCATTAACGTTATTTTCACAATGTTGTTTACCTGTTGGAGCTGTTCGGCATGTACAGGGTGGGGGTTCAGCCACCGACAACTCACAGAGGTGGGGGGTTCTGTGTACATGCAGAACAACTCTACTTGCGCGAGGGAAATGCTTTACACCTTTACCTTGATGGTAAACACGAATTAAGCGATTAATTGTTGAGTTGACCGCTTAATGCTTGCTTAAATGGGCTTTACTAATTTTATTTTTTTCATTTTTTTCAAAAATCTTTTATTTGATTGAATTTTCAATTTTTTTTAAAAAAATCTTTTATTTCACTTTAGTTTTAAGTTTTAAAGTGATTTTATTTGTATAAAAGTCAAAAAATAACTTTATTCGATAATGAATTAGATATGATTTAAGCTACAGTGTTATCAATGTTATGTTGTTAAGATTTTGAGACTTATCGTATTGTTGAACATTTTGAAAATATATATGAAGTTCTTATAAATCTGTTAAGAAGAATTTGTGTAGTTGAAAGTTGAACCTATGAAAAATAATCAAACATTTGTATTTCAAAAACTTGAAAATTGTATAATTGACTAATTGTAGAAATTATTAAGGAAATATAATATTTTATAATTTTAGATATTTGGTATGTATTATTTTAAATATTAAATGATTTTTAGAATGATTAAGTATTTAAAATAATAATAAAAATAAGTAAAAAAAATTTACGCTTAAGCATCGCTTAAGCTCGTAAAACTTGAAATGAACAATGTTTTTTAAAAGGTAAGGTTCACAACTTATTAGTTTCATTTGCGCTTTCATCCCAACTTTTTTTCTAAGCTATT
Source organism: Fraxinus sp. D2006-0159 (assembly GCA_903798375.1). NCBI lineage: Eukaryota > Viridiplantae > Streptophyta > Magnoliopsida > Lamiales > Oleaceae > Fraxinus > Fraxinus sp. D2006-0159. The sequence goes on along the minus strand of CAIGRQ010108226.1, from coordinate 4,862 downwards.
TTGTGAAATCTTACTCATATGACTACCGTAAAGTGAAAATTGGAATTCATTTTCATTAACTATAATCTCACAAATAACATCAACAATCATCCCCAATTATGTACATCTGTGCAAATTATATAGAAGAACACTCGAAAGTCGCATTGCAATAAATTCTCAAATTAAAAAAAAAAATTGCTAAATTTCCCTTGTACAAGTTGGAAATTGTGAAATATACGGATTGGATTCTTTGAAATGCAAAAATGAGCCAAATTAAAAAATCATAAATACCGAAGTAACCAATTGGCCCTGATTCTATTTCAGCAATAACCAGCAGTTGTTTAAGCCAAGATTTTAGGCCCTTAGCTATCTGATCATTTATCACATTGGGAAGATAGTAAAATGAGTAACTGGTTTCTTCTAAGAGAAAATCCCTGTTGAGAACTTAGAGCGTGCCATCGGATTTTGGTTTCAACACACTTTCCAAAATCTTCATCTCTTTCATACTGTTCAATAACGCAATCAAACCCTACTGTTCAATGTGATCAATGATAAGTGCGATTTACACGTTTAAGTAGACTCTTATAGTTACTACAAATTCATTAATTTGAGTTGATTTCTACTCATATTAGTGTATACTTTGCTTTTTTAGGTGAAAACGCTAACTTCGAGATGAATTAAGCAAAAGGAGGAGATTTGAAACTTAAACTGGACCAAAGGATGGAAATGCATGATTGATAGGAAGTACGGCGACTTGATTAGAAGATTCGAAAGTTTTTTTGGAAGATCTCATAAATTTTAGGAACAAAATGAACACTTAAAATGTTTGAGGATCAAAGTTGAAGAAGTCGGAAGACAGGGGACCAACTTGGACACTGTTCGAAGTTGAAGGACTAAAAGGGACAATCTTAAATAAAACGTCTCAAGACTTGTTCAAAACGAACTTTGATTCTTATTCCGTATAAGGATCTTGCTACATGTACATAAAAGATTACATAATTGTACGCGACATTCTACCATTTGTCAGTTTAAAACACAATCAACTTTTTCATACAATCTTTTCCATCAACATCATATTATGTAATTCATTATATACATTTTTTATGTACAAATAGCAAAATCCTTCATGTAAATAGTAAGATTAACCCATTGAATCATTGGAGTTGTTATCCTCACTTCAGCTTTACATTTAAACAAATAAACAAGATATAGACTTCATACAACAAAATACGAAACAATGGGAAGCGGAAACACAAGTACGAGCCCTTATTCATTGACAAGCATTATGCCACTATTACAAAACACGACTTCACTACAAGCTCAAAACGTCCTCATGGATATCATGGCAAGATGACAAGGTACTGATCTTTATTACAAACCAACCTCTAGTTTTAATAATTATTAGCACAGATGAGCAGGCACATGAGATTAAAGAAACTCATCCCAAATACAAGAGGGTTTAGAACTGCTTAATAAAATCATAAATGTGTTGACTAATCTCATCTGGTTTTTCTTGGTTAGTAAAGTGTGCTGCACCTTTAATCACTACAATTTCCTTCAACAATGGCACATATTTCTGGAACCCACCTTTATGTATGAATTCTTTGGTCCCTGGTACATGATAGGTCAGGTCAAGTTCCCCGATTATGAACTTCGCCGGCACTTTCACCTGAGCCCCAGACCACGGGGCAGTCAGTTCCCAGCTCCTGCAATTCATATTTAGAACTGTCAATTCAGAACATATCACTGAATTCGGCTTCAAGACAATACAGTGTGTGTAAGAAATTTTGCGAAATCAAGAATGTGATTTACTCTGTACTTTGAGTTTAAAATTGTCAAAACAGTCCAACTGTGTAGACATCTGAAAATTTGAATAGTGACGAGAGGGTGGGGGAATTTTCCAATGTTTCTTTGCGACTTTGCTCCAGATCTATAGAACAACATATGAAGATGTCTAGAGGCCAATTACCTGTCTAAAGCGCGGTAAAAATTCACTCCTCCAGAGAATCCAGTCTGCTCAAACTTTTTGGTGTAGTAGTCCAAATCGTCTTCTGATAACCAAGTTGGCTTATCAGCAGAATAGCCAAAGCCTTTACCTTTGGGAAAATAAAATGGTCCAGGAGTGCGGAATGCGAGAAAGTTCTTGAGAACTTCTTTGGTGCCAATCTGCGCAAACTCAGCTTCTATTTCCCCAGGTTCCTGAAACATTGTCAACCAACATTCCTGTCAGTTTGATTATCCAAGATAAAATTCATTTCTTGTAAAGAAAAGGCTACATCAAGTACCAGACCAATGATTTGAATCATTCACCTATGTCATTCTTACATCGAAGCTCCATGAGGAAAAACATGGCTCAACTACGAATAAAATATGCTTGATTCCCTAAATTTTTCTTCTTAACTTTTACTACGTACCCATTAACTGCCGCTGTCATTATATACTATTCATCTATTGATTTGGTGCAGAATTCAAGCAGACGTTAAGTGTTAAGGATTTCAAAGATTATTATAGTATACAGTACTAACTAGGACTTGATTAATTCCAATGAGTTGATGAGATTCTGAACTAATCGAATCAATAATTTCATCAATCAATCAAAATAATCCAAGTGATTTACCTCCACAAATTTTCTAATACCTTTTTGCCAGGTTCAAATTCTTCTTGAAAATCTGACATAATCAGAACCATACAGGGCCCTAAATAAAGGGTATCAATAAACATAAAACGGATACAAATTTCTTCACGCCCTATTTCTCTTTCTCAGGTTTCTGTAAATCTAGTATAATTGCCTGTTCACCATCATCAAATTAATTCCTCATTATCTTGCTCAATTTGAGTGTTAAATCCTAAATGGTTCACAAAGAAACATCATAAACACAAATTGTGGGAAGGGAATCAAGATTTCATACTCAAAATCAATGTGATGTTTCCCCCAGTTGGAAGAACCCACGTGTTCACAAGGCCGACTTTCTAATTTCTATGTATGACATGGGACGGGCAACAAAGGAGGACTCAAAAGTAGTCGTTCCAAGCTCACAAACGAGTACCTTAAGCATAAATTGTGAGAGAAAATAAAGATTCAATACTTAAAATCAAGATTGATGTCTCCCTCTCAGGTAATTCACACACAAGACAGACTTTCCACGAGCTGACATGGGAATTAGAGTCAGTCGTTCCACACACACGCCAGTTTGCAGAATAAAGTACCTGAAATCTGCAAATATAGTGTTCATCTCCATACAGACTGCGAAAATGGTTAACAGGACTCATTTTTGGACCTCTTGGAGTAAAAGCAACGCTCAAATTCACCAAAGCCTTCACCCTGTCAGGCCTGTACAAGCACAAGTGCCAGGCCATGTAAGCACCCCAGTCATGCCCAACAACAAAAACCTTATCTGCTTCAGGCGCAATGGCATCAAGGAGAGCAATCAGGTCACCCACTATGTGAAGACTGGTGAATTTTGATGGGTCCTCAACTGGTGCACCAGTGGTGTCACCATAACCCCTCAAGTCTGGCGCCACAGCCCTGTATCCTTTAGCCGCCAGGTACAGAATTTGGTGGCGCCATGAGTACCAAAGCTCCGGGAAGCCATGTAGGAAGAGGACTAATGGACCCTCACCAAGCTCGGCTACGTGCATATCCAGGCCATTAACTGGTATGATCTTGTGCACTATTTTTTCCATCCTCTCTCTCTCTCTCTCTCTCTGTTTGTGGGGGTAAATGAGTATTACTGTGAACAAAAACTACAAGAATTGGTGTACTAGGCCGGCGAAAGGAAACCGTTGATAAGGTGTAATGAGAGCTCACTATAGAAACAGGGTCAATGACCCATTGCAAACAGGGGGCGGAAGGGGGCTGTCGGTGGGGCTGTTTCTATAGCCCGGTTCATATTTCAACGGTGCATTTAATCCAGTCCAAAGATTCACTTTTGAAGAAGAGATCAAAAACAATCCAACCACCTACTACCATACACAAATTTATCAATTTTTTGTCATTTTCCTCCTGGACAAAATAAATTAGGCCCTGTTTGATGTTACACATTTTTCCAAGTTCCAATTTTTTCCTTGTTTGACAGTCAGTTTTTTCTTGGCAATTGGTTTTGTTCACGAAAATATGTTCGCTTTGTAAATTATCGTAAATGTACGTTCGTTAACAAGTAATAAAGTGAAAATTGTAAAATTTCGAGTATCGTCCCACGAGAATTGATTTGATTTGATTTTTATTATTAAGATCTTTACCGAATCTATTAAATTCAAGATGGTTGGTTATTTGGATTTTTTGACTAAACTTTGACTAAAATTGCAATTGAAGCTAATATGACTAAATGGATGCAAAATTATGTTAATGCAAAAGTTTGATGAAATTTATGAATGAAAAGCACACTAGGATCCTGAATCACCAAACAAGTTCACTTTTAATCTCTATTTCACAATTCGATAACACGATGAATTGGTTGAAGAATCAATATTTCTAACTTATCCAATAATCTCTTTCGAGTAGAATTGAACCTATTCTCACATACCATTTGACTATATTTCTACGACAAATGCAATATACAAGAATGCATGACTTTTTGTAAATACTTAGAGTTTCACGTAAAGTATAGCAGTATATTTCTATCCCTATTGGACCCTACGATGATTTATATATTGTCGAGCTTATTTCCCTTCTTTCAAATGCATAAAATAAGTCACCATACTCATACAACTATTGCGCATATAATTGTAGAGAAAAAGTAATGTATATAAATCATTCAACATCCATCAGTCGTATTTTATTATCAAATTGCAAAATAGAAAATTAAAAAGTTACATTGCGAGGTTCATCGTTCACCTAGTACATAAAAAGTCTAGCCTCGCATGGATAAAATAAAAGAACAATA
>CAIGRQ010108208.1:0-12616 GCA_903798375.1 Fraxinus sp. D2006-0159 | reverse complement strand
ACTTTACATTACCATTTATATTGTGTTATATCCATACTTGAATTACGTTATCGTATTTGCATATTTACTTGTTTTATTACACTTTGCATTTATATCTTGTGCATTGAATAGTTTTGAGACTAAGTGTCTAAAAAAGTTTCAAAAATCAATTCACCCCCCTCTTGGTTAGTTATTCTTGGATTAACAGTAAGGAACCTCTGTATACACAATAACGAAAGAGGGACTTGCCTGTAGCACCATGAACCGCGTTGTTGTATGGAAACTGGACTCGAGATAGTTTAAGATCCCACTCTTTGGATTTATCTCCAAAAACAATTTGAACCATATTTCCAAGGGTACGGTTCATGACTTCGACCTTTCTATCAGTTTGGGAATGTGTAGTTTTGCTTCAATTCAAACTCATCCCAAACAACTTCAACAATGTAATCCAAAAGTGTCCTGCAAACTTTATATCCCGATATGATGTGATAGAGTTCGAGACTCCATGAAATCAAACAACCTCCCTAAAAAAGAGTTTAACAATATTTGATGCATCTGTTGTCTTCCAACAAGCTATAAAGTGAGTCATCTTGAAAAATTTGTCAACCACCATAAAAACAGAATCTACGCCCATATTCTCTAAGGGATAGGAAGTGGCATGTTTAACTCGGTATTCTGCACTTGACCTTTAACACCTAACAATAACATTTTCTAATAATAACCCCAACATCTCGCTTCATCTGTGGCCAATAATACTTACCTTCCAAACTGGCTATTGTCTTGTCACGCCCTAAGTGTCCACTTAGACCTCCACCACACAGATCTCGAATCAGATTTTCACGTAGAGAGGAAACAGGAATGCAAATCTAATTGCCTTTGAGCAAATATCCATCACTAATATAAAAATCCACCACTGATTCATGATTCAAGCACTTGCTCTAAATCTCCTTAAAGTCAGGATCATACAATTCTTTCAAGCACTCGAACCCAGCAATTTCCCTTGACAGTGTCACCGGGCAAAAGGCTCTCCTAAGGGCATCCGTAACTCTATTCATGCTTTCAGATTTTTGTTTAATCACAAAAGGAGATTTCTTGAGGAAAGTCACCCACCGAGTATGCATTTTGCTAATATGTTTTCGACTATAAATAAACTTTAGGGCTTGATGAGCAGTAAACAACACAAGCTTATTATGTATGAGGTAGTGTTCCCATTGCTTCAAAGCTCTCACAAATGCATAGAATTCCTACTCATAAGTATTCCACTTCTACCTAACATCACTCAAATTTTCTGAAAAGAAAGCCACGAGTCTTTTCTTTTGGGAAAGATAGTCCCAACACCAACCCACTAGCATCACATTCCACTTCAAAGATCTTCTTGAAGTTTGACAAAGTTAATACTGGAGCTGTGCGCAACTTTTCCTTAATGAATGCGAAACTCTTATCTTAATCATCTCCCCAATTGAATATAACCTTCTTCAAACATTCTATGAGTGTCATAGTAGTCCTAAAATGTCTGATAAATCGTCTATAGAAAGTTGTCAAACCATGGAAACTGCTTACTTCAGAAACTAATTTTGGTCAATCTCGGATTGTTCTTGTCTTCTCTTCATCCACTTGTGGACCATCTTCACCAGCCACAAAACCTAGTAACAATAGTTTATGTGTACAGAAAGTGCACTTCTTAAGGTTGATGTACAATTGATTCTTCTTTGGAACATCTAAGACTTGCCTCAACTGAACCAAGTGATCTTCTTTGGACTTGCTGTAAAGGAGTATGTCATCGATATAAATGTCAACAAAAGACCCAATGAAAGGATAATGAACCTGGTTCATCAATCTTATGAAGGTACTCGGGGCGTTTGAAAGTCCAAATGGCATCACCAACCATTTGTAAAGTCCATCCTTACTCTTGAAGGCAGTCTTCCATTTATCCCCGGGTTTGATATGGATCTGGTGATAGCCACTATGAAGGTCTATTTTCGAAAAGACCTTAGAATCCTCAAGCACATCCAACATGTCTTCCAACCATAGAATGGGAAACCTGTACTTCACTGTGATCTTGTTGATGGCCTGATTGTCAACACACATACACCACTTTCCATCCTTCTTTGACCCTAAGAACACAGGTACTGTACTCGGACTCGTACTCTCTCTTATGAATCATTTCCTCAACAGTCTCTCCATTTGCTTCCTTAAAATCTCATTCTCTTTCGAACTCATTCGATAATGAGGTAAATTTGGAAGACTAGTCTCAAGTACCAAATCAATTGGCGCTGAATATTCTTCATAGAAGGTGACTCATTCGACAATTAATCAGAAACCAAATCTTTAAATTATGTCAAAATCTCCTACACTTCAGATGGAACACCCTCATTTTTCTTATTTGTTGTAAAAAGCCTCTTTACCACAACCTAAAAGCAATTGTACTGCTTACAAAATTTGAAATCTCATCATTACTTGTAAAGGTCGGAAAAAATTTGAAATCTCATCATTACTTGTAAAGGTCGGAAAACTCTTAGTTCATTGTTGGGTGGAATTATCCTTCTGTTTGAGAGGAACCATAACAATCTTATGACTTCCCCATCTAAATAGTGCCAATTATCATACCCTTTCAGAGTTGAATTTACACTAAATTACCATGGACGACCTAACAGAATATGGCCAGCATCTATGTCTATGACATCTCACACAATTTCATCTTTATAACGCTTAACAATAGAAACAAGTACTTTGCAAGTCTTAGGGACCAGAACAGAAGGACATTTCTTGACCCCAACTAAGGGAGTAAGGATTAGGTTGGTTCTCAGTTGGTAATTTCATCAAATTCACCAACCTCTTCAATACAAAGTTCTCATTGCTTCTATTGTCCACAATAACTTTGCATACCTTATTTTGATAGAACAAAGCGAACGGAATATGCAGTGACACTGCCCTTCTTCCTTAGGCGACAAAAGGATCCACTGCAATACCAGAGTGACCCTTTCTACACTTCTCTCCATAGCAAACTCAACTCTTGCATACTCATTTTCCACCTTTGCATCTTCTTTCTCGTCCACTGTCTCCCGCTATACCATACCGAATTGACCTACTTTCTTTCCAGGTAATTATTGGAATGATGCCTAGGTTTGTGGCATCTATAACAAATATCTCATGTGGGCCTAGTACAGGGATTTGCATTTTGAGGTGTGCCTTGGGTTTGACCTGTGTTTCCAAACCGACCACTATTGCCAACATTGCTCATGCTAGAGTTAGTAGGGCCTTCCCTTTGTCCAAAGGAACAGACAATGATGGTTCGACAGGTAGGAGAACTCTCCTATAAGTGGTCGTCCTTTTATCAAATTCCATCATCTCAGCTTTCGTCACCATGTTAATGGCTTCTTGCAATGTCCAAAATATTATGCAACCCAATTCTATTTTGAACAGCCACCTTCAAACACAAGTATACCTTGTTATCCTCTGATATTCGAATTTTGATAGGTTGTTCCGCTCTGCCAACCGCATAAATTCTTTGGTAGAGTCCAATATTGTGCAACTACCCTGTGTGCATCCCATGTACACACGATACAAAATCTATTCGTAATCTGTAGGTAGAAACCAACCCAACATACACTGCTTCATTTTTCTCTAAACCTGAATCTAACTATTTCCTTGTCTTCTCTGAGTATTCTATAATTGATCCCACCATACTGCCGCACCGTCACCATTTTAATCATCTTGTCCTCCGACACATTTATAATTTTGAAAAATCGTTCAACCTCTACCAACCAATCCAAAAAGTCCTCGATCTTCATGTTACCAAAGAATCGAAGAATGTCTTGCCTAATCCGATAATCATCAAAGGTATTTCGATTTTGATGATTACATGAAAGCGCTTCGAACTCCTCCTCTAACTCCGATACGTTTTCGTCTACTACAAGCCTCCTATTATTTCCTCTATGAGCTAAGGCTCAGTGATCCGTTCATTGTTGGTTTTCTATTGTTCATTCTGTCCATTGTTTCCAACACCATGCAGGCAACAATTGACAAATCTCTTCGATCTGAGTAATAAGATCGCCAATCCGTCGATTTTGAGCATCCAAATCTGCCTTAGTTATTGGTACATCACCCATGGTTGTGAATCAAAGATATAGAGATGGAAGATCCGGCTCGACGCCACTTGACGCAACGCGAAACAAGGAATTCAATCGAAAACATTAAGAACACAATTTTCAAAATCCACTAAATTCAAGAAAAATAAACTGATAAAATTTTATTATTGTAAGATGATAAAAAACGATAAATCAACCCTTTATTTATAAGGGTTTACATGAAAACCTAGTTTAAAAAAACTAAGATCGTAAAGAACTTAAAATAAACTAAATGACAAAAATAGTACTAAAACTTTAAAAGATATTTTCGAGTCCTAAACTAACTCGGATGAACAAAATCTATCATATATCACAGCATAGCAATGAGTTCTACTCATCTCGTTGTTCTATTTTCGAAATGGTATTATTGGCCTAAATTAGAGCTCGACTACCACAAATGCATTATTGCATTTTTTTTTCCTTTTCGGTCTAATTTTTTTCAATACATTCAACCATCTGTTATACATCAAAATAGGTTTGAAGTTTTAAATCGGATCAAAGAGATATAATCAGATTTGAGAAAATGATTGAAGTTTAATTTTTTGTCAAAACTACTTAAAGTTATAGAATAAAGATATCTAGCATCAATTTACGTGGCATTATTTGATAAATTCAATTAAATATGAAATTATATTATTCATTTAATTTAACTTGTAATTTAATGTCACTAGTGATGGCACCTAGATTGGCCAAGCCAGCTAATCCCCAGGGCACTAACACATTATTTTGAGTAATGTTATTTAGCACGTATTGCAACACCAATTTAGTTAACATGTGATTAAATGATAGGTACGATTAAATTAATTACATATTTTTACATTTTATTGAACACAGGAAAGTGCTATATTATTCCGTTATTTTAGTTATAGACATGCACCTTGGACTCGAAAATAGTGATTTTGTGTTATTTCTAGTAGAACTGAAGAAAGAAAATTTGACATTGGAAGAGAAAGGACAAGCAGCAAAGCAAACTCATGTATTCGCTTTTGAATATTCCTGCAGTATCAGTAACACTGAGTTTCACTGCCCTCTTCACATCAGCTCTATTTATACGCGATTTTCTCAATCTTTATCTGATCACAGCCCAGTTGGAAAGTTGTAGTTCCACAAAAAAAGTTGAATTACTCATTCCCCTCGTCCAATTCGTGTAATTCAAGTACAAAGCTTGGTGGGTTTTGGGTTAGGGCACTTACCTTCAATCCCACCCAAGATCCCTTTGTCAAGGAAGCTCTCAAGATAAATTAATATTTAAGGGCTTGATTTCTTTGGCTGTCATTTTTTGCTTCTGTGGTGATTTACCTTTTCTCTGAGTTGCCTCATGCACGAGGAATTCATATCTGGGCACATATTTTCGGAATTCTTGAACCCAGACATAATATTCAGACTCAGTGCTCTAGTTAAGCTTCGTTTGGATCCGTACTTTTAGTTGGCGAGGAAAAAGTGAAAATATTAATAAACAGAGGTCTCAACTTCCATCTACTTTTACTTTTAAGTTCCATAATCAAGATGGAGCATTAATAGATTATGTTAACTAACAAGATACCTTATAAGCAGTGATGAGTAATATAGAGAATAGCTATCTATTGTCGCTATAATTTGTGGGAATAGTGAGTTACATTAGTTTTGAGAATATTTGTATGGACTAATTACGTTGTAATATTGAAGAGGAAAAGGAGATGGAAACAAGAAATGAAGAATAAGGCTACAACAAGTGATACGTTGTCCTAAAAACGATATTTGCATTCTCTAGTATGCTTTTAGGATTTTGAGATTTTCGACAAATAGTTAAGAAGATTGACAAGCTTTCAAGAGAAAAGCACAAAATTAAAAATGATTCTTTCTAGTTGAACTTGTAGAAAACTTGAAGAAGGTTTGAATATATATATATATATATAGAATTGGGAAAATTGAAGTGTAGAATGAATAATGACTTCTAATGTTGTTTTCTTATGTTTGAAATTGGAAATCGATCACCTATTTATAGATTTTTAACATTATACCACGAAAAGGCTCCAAACACTAGTGAAAAGTTGGGAACTTTCCACCAAAAGGCACTAGAAATTCAAATAAAAAATCAGCCCAACAATTTTTTTTTTAAACCATACTTAAGCATGGTTATATTCATGCGTACACGTGGTAGAATCAAAATTACTTCTGTTTTCTGCAAACAATGTCGTGCTTACTGGTGTGCTGTCGTGGACACCCAAAAATAAAACCTTAATTTCTGAAAACAAATGTAGTAGTGAAAGTAATTGTCGATCTCACGAAGAGTGATTAATCTAATTTTATGTTATGTAAACGATGATTGGGAGGTTTTGATTATACGCAAACAACTTTAAATAAATCAATTAAAGAATAACTGAAATTAAATAATGAAAGTAATCAAAAGAACGAACCTTTGTCTAAGTCTACATCCACCATTGGAATTTCACAACTGATCATAGATGCAAATATATATTAATTCTCACTTTGAATATTCACCATTGGATTTATTTTCCTAATTCTCCTTAATTGTAGTTAATTAGAAAACAAGTGATCCAATTAACCCTAATTACTAAATAACCCAAGACAAGCACTATGAATTTAATCTAGTAACCCCCCTAATAATTAGAGAAATTGATGAAATTAAATAACACGATCACAAGCGGTTGTATTTAATCTAGTTAAATGTTCTTCCTAAGATTTAATTTCTAACGCAAGAAATCATTAAATCCTAGTTGGTTCATAAATTAAAGAGATCAAACAATTATGGATTTAATATTTAACTTAGTGCTAGATTGCAACAAATAATAAACTAGTAAAACTCCTAGCAATTAAACGTAACAATCATGAAAATAAGTGCAGAAAAACATTCAATGCTTAAAACATGAATTAAACAATGAAAATAATTTAGATCTAACAGTTGTATTGATTTCGAGACTTTAGTTTCCTTCGACCAAGTACAAGAAGTTAGCTACTCGTGAGAGTTCTAGCACAAAATAAGAGAGAAAAGGGTATGGGGGCGTGTGTGTATTTTCTGGATGGTTTTAATAATTAAAAAACGTTTTGAAATTTTATTCCATAAGTGTTAGAGTGAAATTCTGAAACCAAATTTTTCGCACCGAAAGTGTACTATGAGGTCGCATAGTTCATTTGGAACTCAACCATAATTTCTCTGAACCCTTCTATGCGACCGTATAGATGTTGATACTATGTGACTGCATAGCATTGACATTTATGCTATTGTTGTATTTCAGTCCTCAAACTTTGTTTTCTCGACTATTGATTTCTTTTCTCGTTTTTCTTCTTCCAATGCTTCATGTCTTTTATCAATTGGTCTTCAAATCTATCACATCTTCATTTTGCTTTCTGAATCATCTTTTGGATATTTGCATCTTGGTCCTTGAACTTTGATTTTCTTTCATTTAAGTCATTTTTCGCTTGTTTCTTCTAAATTCCACCATATTCATCCAATTGCAACCTAAATCAAAATATAAGAGTACTGAGTACATTCAGGTTTTAATTAATCACAAAAGCATAGGATAAAGGAATGAAAAATATAGCGTTTTACATTATCATCAAATTTCCCCACACTTAGCTTTTGTTCGTCCTCGGACAAAACTTAATTTTTACTTTCCTCAAAAATACCAAGGTTGTAACGCCATAAGTATAGAACAACCTTACTCTTTAAAACACATAACATAGCATGAACAAACATTCTCACACAACTTACAATCAATTAGCGAAAATTCTCATATGAAGATGAAGTAAACCAAACATGTAGACCCTCACGAAAATAAGCATTCGACTCTCATGTGTATAAATGTTACATGTTTCGCTCAAGTTCATTCGAATGGAGATGACCTACCATATGCTTGCATATCTTCTCATTCTCCACCAATTAGACCCCATGAATAACACAAATCTTAAAGACTTTTTGAAGGTTGTAATGGAGCTTAGCGTCAAGTGGAAAATATTTGGGAATATAGCTCAAAAGCCATTGAAACTAGTGGAGCAAACATGAATCAACTCAAGCTCAAATATATAAGACATGTAAAGCACATCACTCCACTCAGCAGTTCCTTCAGTTTGCATCTATCCCGCATAAATAAATCACCTTCTTAGCATTTTAGGAGGAATTACGGACAAGTTTCTAACATTAAAGTCATTTCCTCCATCACATTCTTTTTTTTTTTACTCAACAATGGAACTTGTAAATTGAGAATGAAAATCATATTCCAATTCACCAGTCATAGTCCTACCATAACTACATACACCCCCATACTTATTTCTTGCGCACACATACATATCATAATGATGAACAATACTCAACTAGCTCTATAGCTTGGGTAAAGACATTGTTTATCCAGGTTAAACTTGTAACGTGAGTTTATAAATAAATAAATAAAAACGAAAAGGCAATCAAGCTCAAAGGGGCTTAACAAAAGAAAAAAATAATTACAAGGTATGCTATTTAGCTTAGGTAGCTAACTTATATAACAAAGATGGCCTTTATCATGTTCATGCATGCATGTATCAATATGGAATTGAAAAGAATCAAGACAAGTTCTAGAGAAACAAATCTGTGGAAGAATATCACTCATGAAAGAAAATAGTGAGACTGATATGGATGTGTTAGTCTAAAGGCTCAGAATCTCACCGACTTTTGTCTACAAAATTCAATTACTACCATTCTCAAAGAAAATAACTAGAGTAATTAACTCTAAGTTAGGAGATTACTTATTCAATCATGTTATGAGTTCTTCAAAAACTCAATTGAATCTAGCAAATAACATACACAACCAAAAATTCTTGAAAACCACCACTTTTGTTTCGAATTTTTTTTTCCTCAAAATTTAAACTCACATTAATATCAAAACAACTCAGATACAACCGAAATCCCCTCCCCGACACTTAAATCTTACATTGTCCTCAATGTAAGGTGAAATGCAAAGAAAATGATAAAAATAACCACAATATAAATGCAAAAATAAAAATATAAAGAAATGAACTCCTCTTGAGTTGCCTCCCAAGCAGCGCCTTTGTTTATTGTCATTGGCTCGACTTAAAGCTTCCTTCTTCAACCAGTATAAATTGGATCCTCGAGGTCCAAAGTTGCCACATTCTCTACTTGGAGACCTTCGTAGAATGGTTTGAGCCTATGGCCATTAACCTTGAACACTTTGGAAGTTACTAAGTTTTGAATTTCAACTGCACCATGAGGAAAAAGATTAGTAACAACAAATGGTCCAATCCAATGAGAACACAACTTAACTGGAAATAAATGAAGTCGTGAACGGTAAGAAGGACTTTTTGACCAAATTTAAACTCATTCCTAAAGATCATCTTATCATGAAAAGCCTTTTTTTTTTCCTTGTAAATCCTTGCACTCTCATAGGCATCATTGCGAATTTCCTCTAATTCTTGTAGTTGCAACTTCCTATGTTCCCCATTGTCATCCATCTTCATGTTGAAACTCTTGATAGCCCAATAAGCTTTGTGTTCTAACTCAATTGGAAGGTGGCATACTTTCCCAACCACCAACCGATAAGGTGACATACCAATGGCTGTCTTGTATGCAGACCTATATGCCCACAACACATAATCTAAGCGCAAACTCCAATCTTTTCTGCTTGGATTGACCGTCTTTTCAAGGATGGACTTGATCTCTCAATTTGACACTTTCGCTTGTCCACTAGTTTGCGAATGATAGGCAGTCGACACTTTGTAGATTACATGGTATTTTCGCAGCAAAGTTTTCGCAGTTCGATTGCAAAAATGAGTGCCTCAATCACTTATTAGATTCTTGGGATTCCAAACCTGGAGAAAATGTTAGACATGACAAAATCTACAACAAATTTAGAATCATGAGTCCTGGTGGCCTTAGCTTCCACCCATTTTGAAACATAATTAACATCAAGCAAAATATAAACATAACTGAAATATCCATGGAACGGTCCAATGAAATCAATGTCCCAAACATCAAAAATTTCACAGAATAGTATGGGTGTTTGTGGCATCTTATTCCTTTGGGATATATTACCTTGACAATGCATGACTTACAAGAAGAATAAGAATCTCGAAATAAAGACGGCCAATAGAAACCACATTCTAGCACTTTTCTCGACATTCTCTTAGTTCCAAAGTGACCTCCACAAGCATAAGAATTGCAAAAGGTGAGAATAGAGATAATCTCATTTTTAGGAACGTACCTTCTTATTACTTGATCTGTACAATGCTTCCATAAATACGGGTCATCTCATACATAGTATTTAGCATTACTCTTCACCTTATATCTTTGAGCCCTAGACAAACCAGGTGGTAAAATATTAGTGACCAAATAATTTACAATACTCACATATCAATGTAGTGTCACACTTGCAGAGAGCAATTACTTGTCAGGGAATGTTTCTTGCAAATGAAGTTCATCCTCCACATGAACTAAATGACTTAAATGATCTACTAAGCAATTTTCTATTCATCTTTGGTCTTTGATCTCCAAATCAAACTCACTCAAGAAAAGTATCCATCTTATTAATCTCGGTTTTGCCTCTTTCTTTGTCATCAATAACAAAGAGCTGCATGATCAGAGTAAACAATGAACTTAGTACCAAGCAAGTAAGATCGAAATTTCTCTAAAGCAAAAACAACAGCTAAAAATTCTTTTTCAGTTGTAGAATAATTTCTCGGGCCATCATTTAAAATTCTGGAAGCGTAATAAATGGCATGTGATGCTTTTCCAATCCTTTGACCCAAAATTGTACCCACTGCATAATCACTTGCGTTGTACATTATCTCAAAATGGAAATTCCAATCAGGGGGTTGGATAACTAGGGCAGAAGTCAACAATTCTGTCAGCTTATCAAATGCCTTTTACACTCCTTATCAAATTCAAAAGACACCTCCTTTTGTAGCAACTTGCATAGGGGTAGTGCTATTTTGGAGAAGTCTTTGATGAATCTACGGTAAAAACCTGCATGTCCAAGAAAAGAACGAACTTCCCGCACACTAGTAGTATAAGGTAAAGATTGAATAATATCATCAATTTTAGCTTTATCTACCTCAATCCCCCTAGATGAAATAACATGAGCCATAACTATACCTTATTCAACCATAAAGTGACATTTTACAAAATTTAACACAAGGTTAGTTTCTATGCATCTTTGAAGAACAAGTGTAAGGTTATGCAAACAATTATCAAATGAGTCTACATAAGCTGTGAAAACATCCATGAAGACTTCTATGATATGCTCAATATAATTTGAAAATATGTTAACCATACACATTTGGAAAGTGACTGGAGCGTTGCAAAGTCCAAAAGGCATGCGACGATATGCAAAAGTTCTGAATGTGCATGTAAAAGTGGTATTTTCTTGATCCTCCGGAGCAAATTGCAACAATTTGAAAATAACCAGAATAACCATGAAGGCGATAGTAAGAATGACCATCTAAACTTTCTAGCATTTGATCGATAAAAGGTAAAGGAAAGCGGTCCTTGAGGGTCACAACGTTTAATTTTCTATAATCTATACAAACCCACCACCCATTCTGAACACCGATAGGAATTAAACTGAACATTTCAATTTTTCACAACAGTTATTCCAGTCTTTTTAGGAACCACTTGAACCGGGCTAACCCAAGTGCTATCTGAAATATGATAAATCACTCCAACTTCAAGAAGTTTGAGGATCTCTTTCTTCAGTACATCCATCATGGGCGGGTTCAATCTTCTTTGTGGTTGATGGGAAGGTTTTGCGCCCTCTTCAAGTGAGATAATGATAATAGTGCAATTATCACGTTTTTCATCCACTAATAATTGTATTTTCATGATTTATTGGCACCTAAATATTTTAAGTACACTTATATTTTGGTTTAGGTTGCGAATGGACGAATACAGTGGAAATAAGGAGAAACAAGTGAAAGAGGACCAAAATGGAGGAAAGTGAAAGTTTAGGGACTAAAGTGCAAATGCTATAAACTTATTTCCAACCTTGTGATGAAGATTCGAGAGTGTTAGAGATCAACTGGATGAAGGAAGGAGCCAAAGGGATGAAACATGGCTGAAACATTATCACATATCAACTTTCAAGCTGAAAAGTTTTGCGCCGATTTTCAGCCTCATCTTGAGACCCATTTTTGGCAAGTTAGATAATCGAGTTGGAAGTTGACATCTGAAGAAACGTTGTACCCCTTTCAGTTAGATTTCCAATGCAACTTGAATCACCTCAATCGGACATTGGAAGAGAACGTTATGGATAAAATACTGAAAGCTGTCCGACTGAATTTCATCAAAACCATGTGATCGCATGATGTTTTTGCTGTGCAGTCGCACAGAGACGTTCAGTGAACTCTAGGCCTCATTTCAATTGTTCCTTGCGATTGCATGGTACACTTCGAAGCCTGAATCTCCACTTTTCTTCTACGACTCAAACTCCTTTAGTAACATATCTTGCATGACTTTTCAACCCTAAATACAAACCAGAACACCCCAGAATGCCTCCATACATGATTTTACTCTGGTTTTTGCTCAA
>CAIGRQ010108164.1:0-26483 GCA_903798375.1 Fraxinus sp. D2006-0159 | reverse complement strand
TTTTTTTTTTTTTTTTCTTGAGGGGGATATTGGTTGCTTACGAGTAGGCTGGATCAAAGTTCATATATTTTGTTCATTTTTACCACTCATTCAAGTTAGTGCAGTCTTATGATGATAACTGGGTGGTATGAAATTGTAAACATTTTTCCTTGCAGAGTTGCTTTAGAGCATTTTGGGTATCTACTGTCAAGATAAGCCTCAAATAAGTCAAAAGTAGTTTTATTTTTTAGAAATAAGCCCACCAAAAAATGTTCCAAGTCAGGGAAGGAATTCCACCACATTTGTAGTCTTATTATACTTTCTCATTGCCTTGTTTACTTCCTTGAAACTTAAAAAGTCATTTTTTCATCCTCCATCCCTCTCTCTCTCTCTCTCTCTCTCTTCTCGAGAGAATTTTTTCTGGAAGGTCCTGGGTTTTCTTATTTATGCAGAGAAAAAAAAAAAAAAGTTCTCTTTATGTTTATGGTCCTTTGAAATATTTTTAATACGGGGCAATCTAGGCAGTAGGAGGTGATTGTTATCCTCCGATAAACACATCTAAGTAGAGATGTGCTCTTACAAGAACATTCAATCTATCAATCCTTGTTAAACCATTATATTCTCAACCATTATTTACCTAATCTGACAACCATAGATGCATATTTGAGAATGTAAAAGCTTAAAAATGGACGTGTTTTCCTCTTACAACATTTTGATTTGTAATTTTTTTTTTGGCCACTTCCTGTTCCATAATTTTGAATTGTGCCTAGATTCTTTAATTAAGCAGGGACAAGTGAAGGTTTGGGATATAAATAACAATTAGTGATTCCTCATTGATTCTGTGTTGTTACCTGCTTGATATTTTTGGACATTGAAATCTGGTTGATTTTATTATATGAAGTTTGTAATTATCTTCTTACTATAGATTTTGCACGATTGTGACTACTGTTCCGTCTCCCGCCTTATCAGTTGTGGTTGTTACACAACACCCGGTTTTAATTTTCTGTTTATTTGTTTCAGGGATGAAATATATTCGCCACTTTATGAAGATTCAGATGACTCAAGATACTATGAGACTTCTTCAAACACTTGTTCTTCTCAGCCTGAAAGCTTGCCAACCAGTCCAGTATCTCCCTATAGGTGCCAAAAACCTGGATTTTCATTCGGCCCAGCTAGTACTTCATATCCTTCACAGCCACGCCAACGAGGCTCAGATACCGAGGGTCATTTCCCGTCATCACCCAGTGACATATGCCACTCAGCAGACTTAAGGAGGGCGGCCCTCTTACGATCTGTACAAATGAGAGCACAACCTCTAGGCTCATCACAATTTGAATCACCGCATGAAACTGGGCATCATATGGAAGTTGAGGAGCAGCCATGTTCTGATACAAAGGCTATAATTCATGAGAGGGAATATCGGATTGTAAAATGTGAGCATGATGAAAATCTGGACTTGAAAGGGGATGAATTTGCAAATCGATGATTTATACGTTGGGTTTGTACTTAAAGGTCAATACTCAAACCAGTGGCCTTACTATGAGGTTTATCAATATGTAACTGTCTGTAGCAAAATTTTGTGTCCAGAATTGTATACAAATTCCCGATGATCTGTGGATAAGTTAGCATTACTTATAGATCCTTAAAAATAAATGTGCTAATAACAATTAGAAAGTGATTCGAGTTTAATTACTTACGACATGGACCAAACATAGGTTTAAAAGTATCGGAAATGGTCTTCAGTGGAACTTTGACCCACGTCACCTCCCTATTGGAAAAGGATATTTAGATTCGGCACGTGTCACTGAATTATTGGTCAGAACAAGTTAGAGCGCACTCTCATTGGTTAGGCCCCTCTACACCACGTAGCAATCTGTTCGAATTCCCCGTCTTCGCAAAGTAAACCACCCCTTCCGCGGTTCAACAAAAATTTATACGACTACAGAGTTTCAGTAACATATACATATGCAAATCAAGATATAGGCTTTTTGTTTCTATGAATTTTTAGATCCGATTTTGGAGTGGAAGAGTCTGAATTATTTTGATCTCCGTGTCATAACAGTATGGAGCATCGAAGATCAAAATTATTATTCTTCTGCATTTTGTCATGCTATGTAATTGCCATTTCCGCGTAAGTATTAAGACATTTTTGCTACAGCAATAGTCGTATGTTTGTATGCATAAGAGATTTGTCTTTTTACGATTTGATTTGATTGATTGTTAATCGTTTTCAGGAAGAGTTATTATGAGATTCTGCAAGTGCCTAAAGGCGCTTCAGATGAGCAAATAAAGCGAGCCTATCGAAAGCTTGCATTGAAGTATCATCCTGATAAAAATCAAGGAAATGAAGAAGCTAACAAGAGATTTGCAGAAATCAATAATGGTATTGTTTTATTTCTCTTTTGAAGTAGCATCATTTTGTTTATTAAAAAAAGCATGACCGTGTCCGTGTTGATTGCTTGGAATTATTTAGCTTATGAAGTATTGTCGGATGGCGAAAAGAGGAGTATATACGATAGGTACGGTGAAGATGGTCTTAAACAGCATGCTGCAAGTGGTGGTGGCAGAGGTGGGGGCATGAACGTTCAAGACATCTTTAGCTCGTAAGTTTATAATTCTATATGTTGCTTTACTTAACCCCTGTTTGGTAACTATTATTTCAAAACTCTTTTTTCTACGTATTCATTTTCAAGTACACACAATAAAATATTCAGCGCGTAGACCTAAAAATTTTCTCCACTTTTAAACCATACATCCTCCGAAAATTCACTATTCAAAACATTGTTTTTTTCCAAATAATTTTCCTCAAACGGGGGCTTAATTAGTTATTTCTGCTCTGAGTTGGTGTGCTATGATTGTTAGCTCATTTTTTTGGCTTATATTTATTGCCCGATCAATCAAGTCCATTAGAAGTCTTCTTGTGCATCTAGTTTCCATGCCATAGTTCTGTCATGCAAAACAAAAAATGAAACAGAAATATAGAAAAATGATGACTTTCATTGTCATGGCAATATATCCAACCATAACCGGAGATAATTGAATCTTTTCATGGAGATTGCACAGCGTATTGTTGGTACCGGCAGTGGCAGTGTTTATTTATCGAGTATTTGTGCTTAAAATTAGCATTGTTTAGTGCTGTGAAGTAGTTCCTGTAAGCACTCAAGAGTTTAAGCATTGTAAGCTCAAACATATCAGGTGCTTCAATCCATTTAGAAAAGTTAGTATTCTATCTTCAACATTTTTATTTTTGAGCAACTATAAACAATTCCACTTTGTCAAGTAAGCTTTAAGAGTTAAGAGAGCCTATAAATAAAAAATGCTTAAGCAATGGCAAACCCCTCGTGGGGTTTTTAATCCACTTCTATCGCTTACCTCCTTTTCCAGCCAACCATATCTAGATGGTGGAAGGATGTTAATCAGTTTTCTTTTTCCTTCATATTGTTTGCAATCATTTCCATTCAATTTAGCCTATAAAGTCCTAGACCAACATTCACCGTCATGGAGACAAGAAAGCAGTCGCTTTTGGTTGTTGCAGCTTAGCAGAGTAAATGAAATAATACACGAGTAGTTGATTTGGAAATCCCTGTAATCCTATTTGATTGTTTTGTTAGCTTTTCTCTGGGCTGGGCTGGCATTCTCTTCTTTCTTTTCTTTTATCAATTTTTTTGTCCAAACTCTATAATGTGACATGGAAAGATTTTTTTTCCAGTTTCTTTGGTGGAGGTCCAATGGAAGAGGAAGAGAAGATTGTGAAAGGAGATGATGTGATTGTTGAATTGGATGCGACGCTAGAAGATCTCTACATGGGGGGTTCTTTGAAGGTAATGGACATATACACTTAAGTTTTTAAGGAGTAAGCTTAGTCATATATTGTTTTCGTTAAGTAATGTAAAAACTCTAATATATGAAAACAGACACCTTTATTTTCACAGATGAATTATCAGTCTGACTGAATGGTTGGTATAGACCCGGACTCATTTGTTTCAGCTAGAATATAATAGCTTGTCCTAAATGGATGTTTGCTCTTTTTATATACTAGTTTATGCAGCAAAACATCATACCAAAGTTTTGTCATTCCATCCATTTTTTTATTTTTATTGTACGACCAGCATTTTTGTCCTATGATTTCACTTATTTCTTCATCAGATACTGAAAAGAGCCTATAGGATTTAAGTTTGGCTTGCTTTCGAAAAAAATGAGAAGTTTATCATCGATAACTAAAGATTCTAACATAGTCTGTTCAGAATTTTAAGGAGCGGTCACAATGACATCTTTGAGCTACATAAATTTTAGCATGACTCACGTGGCATGAAATACAACCAACATTACACACCGCAAGATTGAGTTGGTTTTGCAGAATTCAAATTATTCAATTGCAACTGCCATATATTTAATTTACGTGCTCACTCCAATTATGTTGTTTGTGAGATCCATCAGGTGTGGAGAGAGAAAAACGTAATAAAACCGGCCCCAGGAAAGCGACAATGCAATTGTAGAAATGAAGTTTATCACAGGCAAATTGGTCCAGGAATGTTCCAGCAGATGACCGAGCAGGTATGTTTTCCTCATGAAAATAGCACAAATGGCTTCTTTCAAAGGAAGTCCTTCCAACTTGGTTGTTTAGGCTTTTTTGCATTTAGCTCTTGAATTCCTAAGCTATAATTTTTTTTTCCAGGTCTGCGAACAATGCCCAAATGTAAAGTATGAAAGGGAAGGCTATTTTATCACTGTGGATATTGAGAAAGGCATGCAAGATGGTCAAGTAAGCTTTTATGGGCATAAAATTTATTACTGGTTAAGATCTTTGTTTTTGTTCAAATTTACATCTATGCCATGCTTTGGAAGGGATTGATAGAGAATTTCTCTTTACATATTTCTTTGTTCCGACACATTTGTCTGGTCTTCCTAAGTGCATTAGTTTTTAGTCTTTCCAAACCACTTATTGCTTCTTATCACAGGAAGTGGTCTTCTATGAGGACGGTGAGCCCAAAATAGATGGTGAAGGTGGAGATCTGAAGGTTAGATCCTTGGCTTTTGTGTGGTTTTTGACCTGCTTCTATTTAGTTCTTTCTGGATTGCTATTATTCCTGTCTTACTTGCTTTGCCATATATGGACAGTTTCGCATCCATACTGCACCTCATGATGTCTTCACAAGGGAAGGAAATGACATCCGTACAACAGTTACAATTACTTTGGTAATGTTCTTTTCATCAATTATGCAATCTTGCTTTCTGATCAATTTATTCTGCCTTCTCTAATTTCGGGTTAGGGCCAAATGGGCTCTTTATTTGTAAATAACTTTTGTGCTAGTTGGGCAGAGCTTTGTAAAAACTTATTATATAAAAAGTTGTTACATTGTTACTGATTGTGTAAGAAATCATCATGTGGTTTAGAAGATACGTTTTCAGTTTTGTACTTCACAAATTCAGTTTTAATTCTGTATTTAGTCATTGACTATTTTAGAAGCCTTGCAATGGCAGAGTTTGGCAAAATGTTGATTATACACTTTTGTGGCTCGAGTGCTAAGTTGTGATAAGGTAGCCGCATCAAAGACTGATAAAATGCTTTTGGAGTCAGGGCGTCACTTTTAGGCATGTCTGATGCTGGGCCTTTAGGTGTAGATAGTGTTTATAAAATTTAGAATATCATTACAATTGATATTATATAGGCAGACTTTTGGATATCTCCATCCTGCATGCATGAATCACGAGCTGGTATCTACTCTCTGTGTTACTCACAGAAATAGTAAAATTAGTCAACTTAGCCCATGTCTGACAACCATTATTTTCGATTTTTTTTTTCTACATACTCATTTTCAACTATACATTAACACAATAAAATATTTTGCACTTAAACCAAAATCTTTTCCCTACTTTTTAACCATACATCCTCGTAAAAATCACTATTCAAAACTCTATTTTCCCCTAATAATGATTGTCCAACAGGGAGTTAATTGTTTATTTTTATAGCGTTAACTGCTGTTTCACTTCATGAGATGGTATATAAAGGACCGTTGAAGGGGTAATGCAATTAGCCAATGCATGACTGAGATTTTTTCCAGTCTCCTTATTGTTTATCACAGTACCACACCAATATATATCTTGTAGTATGCACAGCATGATTGTTACCTACTTTGTTGATAGAAAACATAACTGATTTGTCAAACTCTCTTCATTCAGGTGCAAGCTCTCATCGGTTTTGAGAAGACCATTAAACATCTTGATGATCATCTCGTGGATATTAGCTTTAATGTGAGCAGAACCCAATTTTCTTTTTGTTTAATTTGTTTCTTTGGGCTAAACTAGCCTATCCTATTCACTTGCTTGAATTAGTTACGAATTTGTTGAGTAGGGTATGAGCTCTATTGTCCGAAGCATGAATAATATAGAGGTGTATTTTCTTCTCTCCAGGGTATTACAAAGCCCAAGGAAGTAAGGAAATTTAAAGGTGAAGGGATGCCGTTACATTTTAGCAACAAGAAGGGAGATTTATATGTCACGTTTGAGGTTTTGTTTCCCACTTCACTAACGGAGGACCAGAAAACAAAGATCAAGGAAGTTCTTGGATAGAAGTTGCGGTTTTCTACTCTGATCGGTTTAAAATATTTCCCATTGTAACATGAACGTTCTTGTAGAAGATTCCAACCACTAACCCTTTCCCCCTTTTTTTCCTAAAGAGTAACATATATTCTCTAAGAGGGGTTCTCTTCCTCAACTTGGACCTACACCTTCGTAGCATAGAGCTGAGTTTGGCACTAAACGTGTCATTTTCTGCATATACTACTATTGAATTGATATTATATTTAACTCAGTCGAGGGGCTTGATAGTATAGTATTGAGTTGTAGATTGCTATTTTGCACTGCATTTCGTTGATGCTGAAGGTTTTTGATAGTCCATGATATCTAATCATTTTTATGTTTAGTTGCCAATTTTATGAAATATTATAGCAGTTTGGAATAGTGTATAACACGACATTAATGACTTATTTTGCCCCATTGCCTGATCGAAAGGATTGTATAGAATTATCAGCTATGAGCTTTTGAAAACCAGATGTGTCTAATAAAGCTGCAATAATAGCATGCAAAGACATTCATGGACATCAATATCATGCATGCTACAATAGGGGGTCATGAAGCACAAGTAGTAGGGGCACGTGACCAAAAAAATGGGGATTGATAAATAAAATCCCAAATATTTATAATAACCTCAATATATATCCAATTTTCCTTGCAAAAATATTCAAAAATAGCTCCAATGGTACCATAGCAAGTGATGTTCTATCCTGTACGCTTGTGAATTAACATAGAGATTACATATAATCTTAATTGACAATAGAATTGCAAACGCTTGAATCTTTGTTGAAGTGCACATTAGGCTATCAGTCAATTGTAGCAAGTTTCTCTTCATCTACCTCGAAAGTTTATGGCAATTTCAATTTGTCAAACTTTCACTGGACCAGCTAGCTAAATGTTCAAAGTACTTGAAAATGGCAATTGCCAAGAGGAAAATGACATGCAGATCTCCATGATTCCTAAAACAAATATGCCAAAATTGAGAAATATTTATTATTTTTTAGCTCTATCTTATGTAAAATTCCATCATATATTGCCTAACAACCTAATCCAAACATCTCGTTCATAATTTTATATTCCTGAGGCATATGCCACAATTTGTACCTTGCGAATTAAGAAGAGAAAATCCTCAGTCAAAAGCTTTCCTCTTTTAGATGCAGTATCTTGAGCTTTATAGACCTGTAGAAGTTACAGTTATGGTTGACATGGAATTGCAGGTTTACAGCAAATAAAACCCAGTTCATATGATTAAAGAGATCAGAAAAGAACAAAATGACTCACCAAATCTGTTACATACTCCACAACAATATCCTCCACAAGAGCCACGGTCTCTGGAAGTGGCTATAGCGCATCAATTAAAATACCAGGGAATTATAGGAAAGATTAGAATTTAGAAAACCAGAAACTTCGGAGGCAAAGTATACAAGTATTGAAAGGGAAAAAGGAAAATGTAAACCCAACATACATTTTGATCGTCGCCGAAACCATACATCATATGCTGCACTGTTGAGTCCCATCAAATAATAATTAGATAAAAAAAGAATAAAAGCATGGTCAGAACCCCAAAAGACAAAGAAACAGTGAGAGAGAAAACTAAAATCATACAATCTTTCTGAAACATTCCACGTTTGCGCTTAAATGAGCTTTCGGAAGGTTGAGATGCTCCCGCTCTTGATTTGGAGGAAGGTCCAGCAGTATTGTTATTCATCCTCAAGTACTTCTACCCTTCATCCAAAGTGCAAAAGGCAGAGTGAACATTGACAACATAATATAAAATCCAAAATAAGTCCTGATAAACGGTTAAGTGCAACAGAGTCCCAGCTCATTTGGCCACAATTAATAAATCCCTTGGATTTACTCACTATCTCCCAAACCAGTAATGAAGCGAAAAGATAATAAAATGAAAGGAATTTCCTAAATTTTACAATTGTACAAAAATGAAATTGTAAAGATTCGTAGAGTTGCTCGATAGAATATGCATCAAGTAACAACAAAGCCCAAGCAAGAGTTCACAGACACTGCTTAATATAGAATGCCATATGATCACCGATCAATCAAACTTTTAAACAGCACTACAGCAGTATACTCATCTGCAGGTCCATGACACAGATAGAGATTTTAACTTTACTTCAAATCCACAGGGAAAATAACATGTGAACAGATTTACCAGAAGTCTAGAAAAACTACACTTTCAAAATGAACTCGAAAATAAGGAAAAGATCATCATTGATGATATAATCATACACTATTCCAGGTAAACTCAATCGATGAATTTGATAGCTGAATAAAATATATTCAAAATCTGGAAGCTCAGGTGTTACCCATGTCCAAAATACACAGAAATTTCCAATAAATAATTATCCAGAACAATAATATTAAGTTCTAATCAGATAATTCCCTAATGAAAACACTTCAAAACCACGTCCACAAGAGTAATTAACTTAACCCAGCGACTAATTGCAACTTCAAATTGAAGTACTAAATTCAGAATAAAAAGAATCCATCCGAAAGTAACAAAATTCAATGAAACCAAAAGACGTAATCATGAATTGAGATATAAAATCAAGAAAATACAAGAATGAATCCATTCGAAAACACACACCTGAAGCAAAAACCCAAATTTCAACCGTGCTCAATTCATCGGCCATCGGTGGTATGTTCTAGGATTCTATTTTGACATCTCTATACACAATTGGGCCTTGTTATTGATTGGGCCTACAAATAAAAATTCGGCCTTCTGAGAAGCTAAATAGACATCAGGCCTTCTAGCCTGTCATAGATGGGGCCCTGAAGTTTTTTCTTCGAGAAAAATTCACCAGGTCTCTTGTATGGGCCAATTCAATTTTCAGGTTTTAAGTTTCAAAATTCAAAATTTAGGTATTGATTAATTAATTAAATATATTAAAATCACAATTATACAATTAATGGTCACATGCGTACTTATGATTCACAACGTCACATATTGGCTCTGTTTGACACTCATTCTCATTCACATTTTTTTTCTCATTCTTCATTTCAACTATACATTTTCAAATAAAATAATATTACACACAAATCTAAAACTTTTCAACCACACGTTTTTCCATCAATCACTATTTCATAATTCTTTTTTTCCCAAAATGGGTGTCAAAGTCAAACACAAGCAATTTATCAACTTAATTAATTGATCACGAATTATTTCATCGGTCACAAATCAAAAAAATTATAGGTCACAATTTATTTGTCGATCACAAATTTTCAAATTAGTTGGTCACAAATTATTTTTCAGTCTCAAATTATCGAATTTTTATGTCACAATTAAATAATTGGTCACATCCACCAAATAGTGGGTACCACCACCACTTGCGACCACTCACACCTCGCCACCGTTGCCGCCGCCGCCACCATCAACAAATCGCCACCGCCAGAACTTGCCAACAAAACCACCGCAACCACCGCATTATAACACTCTACCACAACCACCACTATCGCACCACCACTGCTAACAACCCAACAACCAAGCAAATCACCAAAGATCAAAACAACTAAAAAAGCAAGCAGGGCCGCGAGCAGTGACGCTCACAGCGCCACCATTCCGACAGTGGGTGGAGCACCACTGTGAGAAGGAAAAATGTGTACGGCAACCCAGAAAACCAACATCACCAAACCACACCACCGTTGCTATCGCGTGAACCATCAACCACCACAAATCGTTGGAGAAACACCACAAACCGGATAAAATTTCAGATTGCCGCTGTGTGCGGCGATCTGTGACTGATTCAGTTGGGAAGTGCAATACCCTAGCACAGATCGCTATAGAGGTGCAGCGCAGCTGCTGTGCTTCCGTGCAGGGGCGGAGCCAGGAAAGTAGGGCACAATTTATCGATTACGACTTAATGTAATTCACAGGTGCAATTCTATAACAACTCACATAAATTGATGATAAAACTAACAAAAACCTAATTAAAGAAATCAGAAGTTTAGAGCACTGGAATCTGGATTGACCAGTTAAGCAAATTAGCAATAATCTCAAAAACAGATGTTAAAGACACATACTGAAAACTTCAATCTACACAATTGGACTCCCAGCGCTTAAAACAGTTGAACGAACACAGAACACAGGCTACACAGGTAACACAGCCAAGAACAATCCTAATTCCTACAGTCCTTCTACTTCGCCAATATAGAAATTAGAACCATCCTACATTCCTTATTCCTACTCCTACTAGTTCAAGCATAGTATAGAACAAAAAAGCCACCCTTTTCTCACAGCCAAGAATATAGAGCAAAGAAAATAGGGCTTACAGGAAATAGAGCAAAAAATTGAAGAAATAAAGCTAGTTACACGGCCTTACAGTAGGTTACTAGGGCTCGAAGTCGAACAGGAACTAGGGCTCGAAGTCGAACACTGCTGCCGATTGTCGAAGGATGAAGAAACAGGAGCTAGGGAACCGAGCTGGAATTTAGCATATTAGGGTAGTGGCAGTGGGTATTGTACTGTTGGTAACCAATAGCCGCGCCGGCACCGAGCTGAAGGAGGCAGAGGCGGAGGTCGAGGGTGGATGAGGATCGTTTTCTTTTTAATTTTTTGAATTGGGCTGGGTAGTGGTTTGGCCGTTTGCATTTGGGCAGTGGGTATTTGTAATAGATTTGGGCTTCACCCTTGGGCTGGACGATCATAGTACTAAAGAAAAAAAAATATTGGCCCATGGGGTTGAGCCCAGAAGTTCAGTGTGGGCCTGTGCCCACATTGGACCTCATTGGGCTCCGCCCCTACTTCCGTGCGCAAAGGCTCTTGGTATAGATCGTCGCAAGGTGCAACTGCTGCGCTTTCGCACGTAAAGGATCTGATCTCCTCTTCATTGGTGACGGCGCAGTGTCCTCATCCTTTTCATTACTGCACCGGGGATTGGGAGAGATTCTTAGGGTTTGGGGTTGGGTGGGTATGGTTGTTAGTTGGGAGAAGGTTTTTATTTATTTTTTTAAATCAAAAAAATTTTATAACCTGATTTTTGGAGGAAAAAAAAAATTATAACTCGATTTTTGAAATTGAAAAATGAAATGTAGGTGGATATTGGAGGGCCCAATAGCATCATGATAGTTATTTATTGCTTGAAAGTTAGATCTGTGGTTGTCAAACTCGTAGTCGTAGCTATAAAAATTTGGTAGGAAATCAATGCTGCTATTTGTGATCACTAATTTACACATTCTAATTAATGTCCATCGATAGGAGACGCCGTGTGTATTGGCCCCTACAATGAGCAAGAAACCACAACACTTTTAACCTACCAAACACGTTTTAATCTCTTATGTACAATTTATCTTAGGTCTCTCAATTAATTATAGTAGAAAGATCACAAGACTTTTAGTTTAGCCTAAACGACGAGGCCGGAAAGGCCTCCGGTAATGGCCCTTCAATTAGTTTAAGTCAAGGGGTCGTTTAGTATATGATTGAAAAAGCTCATGAAATATTTGGTTAAAATTGAAGTTCGATGGAATTTATAAGCACTAAATTAATCTTGATTTTTCCCAATACAGTCCAGTCCGGTCGAGTCTTTTTTGAAAGATGAAATTTTGATATTTTCTTATTTAGCCGACAATCATTAAAATGAATTCTTTTGGAAAAATAAGTTTTCAAATAGTAATTTTTATTTTTATTTTTTTTGGAGGATACGTGGTTAGAAAAATATTTTAAATATATGCGTAGAGTATTTTATTGTGAGAATATGTGGTTAGAAATGAATTTGAGATTTTTTTTTGTTTTAGTAGTTATCACGAGCTTAGTTTAAGTACTTGTCGTGATGATTAAAATCAAAATTTTAATAGATTTTTATAAAAATTGATAAAATGTGTATTTAAAATTAATTATCGCGTTTGGTTTACATTAAAATCTTTACCAAAAATGGCCAAAGGCTCTAAAGACAGGATCCAACTGGCCACGTGTTGAGCAAACGACAGCTTGCCGAATTTGACTTTGTCAGTATTCCTAAACAAAAGCAAAACCTCGTTGACACGTCATGCTACATTTCTAGTTGATCCGCAAAGATAATGACGTGGTATTCAGGGCAAATTCAACATCGAATTAAAAAATAAAAATTACCTACAAAAAATTGAAATGGACTGGCCCGTCCAGTCCCCCAAAATTACTCGTGTTCATATCCCTAATTAATACTTAAAACGCTAATGTGGTGATATTAGTAAGCGATCTAAACCGTATATTCATGTATATTAACGTGGTGTTTGAGCCCCGTTATTTAGTAAGAATGTATTACAGTAGATTGATGGAGAATGTGTAGTTGAAAATGAATGAAAAGTTATTGATGTGATGAAAAATATTTGGTTGAAAATGAAAATTTTAATGTGTCTCAAACAGGGGCTAAGTTTTACCTCATATCATTCAGCTACTCAGATGAAAAATAAGTTCGAAAATATAAATTAAGCTATTCTCATGTTGATATGATGATATGAACATTCATTAGTTAACCAAAACTCTATGAAATTGCAATTTAAAGTACATAAAGTTGAGCTACACAACATCGTGGTATTCCCACATTTCCATATATACTAAACACGAGAAATCACATTTACCCGACCAACACAACATACTTGCAATCAACAATTACATTCGATGTCAACAATCAACAATGACATACGTCATTGTTAGGGTAAATACTTAATTTAAAGTTCAACGAGATTCGTGTGAAAGTATCATAAAGCATGTTTGGAGGTGAAAGCTTATAGCTTAAAAATATGTCTCACTTGTGGTCTAAAAATATGATAATTTAGCATGAGTGAAATCTCGAACTAAAAAAACAATTAAACTATGTAAGTATAACTTACCTCATATCGTGTTCAAAGGTGTAGCCTCATTTGCCAAACGTGCATATAGATCATTTTTTGACGATGGGATACATTATTTGATTTATTTAACCCTTGTTTGAATTTAATTATATCAAAACTCATTTTTTAAAAATTCTTTTTCAAACAAACATTCTCTAAAAAAAAATGTAATTTTACATATAAATTTAATTTTTCTTTTTATCTTTTAATCACACGTCCTCCAAAAATCACTATTAAAAAAATCTATTTTTCGTTAAAAGGTAGAACTCACACGTACCCTTGGACAATTTTACTGATATTTTTCTTGTTCCATGAAAAAAGGGATCTTGAATAGGTTGGCCTAAAAGTTTCGTCTTTCAAAAGAGAGAGGAAGCTTGTCTGAATAAAGTCAAGGAAATCAAGGTTAAAATTTGTTGACAAGTAGAAGAAACAATCTCTCTCCAACTTCCACATATCCAGCAAAGAAGCCAATTCAAAATCCAAAGGTTGTGTTGCATGGTAACCTCCTACCTGTATAGCTATATACTTATATATAGAGAGACGCAAACAGTTGTATAGATTTATACAAAATTGATCGAGAACAAAGAAATCCCACAAAGAAACAATACTTTTCTCTTTCAAAAATGGATGCTTTGGGTTTGAAGGCAGTTATTCATGGAATTGCGCCGCCACTCGCCGTCGTGGGAAATGGGATGCTGGATGTGCGTATGAGCCAGCCTTCTCAAATAAGCGCATTGGGGCCGGCGGAGAAGCCGTCAACGTCGGCGGCGCAACCAAGGAACTCGCAGTGGGGGTTCACTTCTAGGTACCCATTCAGATCTTTGTGGTCCGGAGGCAAGAATCGGTGCGAGCCGGCAATTGCGGTGGACGACGGCGTTTTGATGGAGGAAAGAGAAGAGAATAGAAATGAAGAAAGAGAATTGGAAGGACAAAATGGGAATTGGGTATTAAAGATTTTGCAAGTGAGGTCCCTGCGAAAAGAAGGCCAAAAAAATGGTAAATTGGTTGAAGAAATGGGAATGAAATTGGAAGATGAGGATAAAAATGGGGGGCTGAATGCAAATGATGAAGATAAAGGGGAGTGTTGCAACGAAAATGCAGATTGTGATGTGTGTACAATTGATGAAGATGATGATGAAAAGATAGAATTCAGTAGAGAATCATTTTCAAAGCTTCTTAAGAAGGTGCCCTTAGCAGAAGCTAGATTATATGCTCAAATGTCTTATTTGGGAGCCTTAGCTTATTCCATACCCCAGATCAAGGTATTCTTTCATTAATTCAACTTATTGATTATTGTCCATTTTTGTTTCGCTTAGTAGAATTTCTTGAACCTCTTTCTGAATCTTGATATCAAGGTATGCTTTCATTAATCCAAATTATTGATTTTTGAAAGAAAAAGGAAAATGTCAAATGGGATGAAGATTATCTGCTTTATGTGTGATTTTTCTTTTGATCATTCTTGATTCTTTGTTGTGAATTGGCTATTTTTGTTTGCTTAGTAGAATTTCTTGAACCTTTCTGTAAATCTTGATACACCTCGGACAATCTGGTTCGAATAAGTAATGTTAGCTAGCGTGATCCATATGTAGTTACATTGTTATCGTGAAGTATGCAACTTGATCTGGTCGCAATTTGGGTGGCGCTGCTGCCTAATTTGCTATGTTCCTTTGGGATTTTGTGAAAGTTACTTTGTTAGTTCAACTGGTGGATTCCTGAATAATAGGAATTATTGTGTTAAGATTATAGGATTAGAATATATCTAATTGGTTTGATTTTTTTCATTTTGTCGTGCAGACTAAGAACCTCCTGAGATTTCATGGAATACGCTTTGTAACATCATCATTAGAAAAGAAAGAACAAGAATTCAAAGCTGAGAAAGAGAAGGCATCAGTTGATGACCAACAAAAAGAAGAAAAGACAGCCAACGGAGCTCGGGAATCAGAAGGAAATGTAATAGCAGAAGGTGACACGGAGATGTCTGATAGGAAGCAGATAAATGCATCTGCTGCTTATGAGATTGCTGCTTCTGCTGCTTCGTATTTGCATGCTCATACAAAGAGCATTCTTCACTTTAGAACATCCAAATCCACACCGAGGGAAAATTTTCTACAAGAAACCAAATGCGGCATAGACAACATTAACATGATGAGTGGGGATGTAGCTTCATTAATGGCTACCACTGATTCGGTGACAGCAGTGGTTGCTGCGAAGGAGGAAGTAAAGCAGGCTGTTGCAGATGATTTAAACTCCACCAAATCATCGCCTTGTGAATGGTTTGCATGTGATGATGATCAGAGTGCAACAAGATTCTTCGTCATTCAGGTAGATGACTAGATTTGCTCGTGTTTCTCTGTAATGTTCTTTTATCACACATGGACGGGGTAGTAGGCTCGATTAGTTTTATTTTTAACAGCTATTTCAGATTAATGGAGATAAAGTTATTCTATTGCTAATTTTTTTTACTGTTTTATTGCCTATAGGGATCTGAGTCGCTGGCATCATGGCAGGCCAATCTACTCTTTGAGCCTGTAAAGTTTGAGGTAATTCTCAGAATAATACTTCAATCTTGTGAACCATTTCATTGAGTTGGGCTCTTGGATGTGAATAAATCTAAGAAACGTGCATTAATGAAATCCTTTTATAAAAGACTTTCTAACAAAGGGACTGATAAGTTTTATTTCTTTAGGGACTGGATATGCTTGTGCACAGAGGTATATATGAGGCTGCAAAAGGTACCTACAAGCAAATGTTGCCTGAAATTCGCGCACACCTACAATCTCATGGAGACCGTGCCAGATTTCGGTTTACGGGACACTCACTTGGTGGTAGTTTATCGGTGCTTGTAAATCTCATGTTGCTGATAAGAGGTGGAGCACCCGTTTCTTCGTTGCTTCCTGTTATAACTTTTGGTTCACCATCAATTATGTGTGGAGGAGATCGTCTCCTACAGAACCTTGGATTGCCACGAAATCATGTCCGAGCAATCACAATGCACAGAGACATCGTTCCCCGAGCTTTCTCTTGCAATTATCCCAATCATGTAGCAGAGTTTCTTAAGGCTGTAAACGGGAACTTCCGCAATCTTCCATGTCTTAATAAGCAGGTAATGTTCGAATTCCTCGTCATAAATTGTTAAAATTCTACGAATTTTTAAAAATTAATTTATGCTATCTCGTCAACAGAAGATGTTATATGCTCCAATGGGGGAGTTTTTAATTCTTCAACCGGATGATAAATTTTCTCCCAGCCATGATCTTCTTCCTTCAGGGAGCGGTTTGTATCTATTAAGCTACTCAGTATCAGATGGTGAGCCAGAAACGCTACTCCGGGCTGCACAGGCAGTGTTTTTGAGCTCACCGCATCCACTCGAGATATTGAGCGATCGATCTGCATATGGTTCTGAAGGAACTATTCAGAGAGATCATGATGTGAATTCGTACTTAAAATCCGTACGTAATGTTATTCGCCAAGAGTTCAACCGGATAAGAAAAAGCAGGAGAGAACACCGTAAGAAAATCTGGTGGCCACTTGTTGCACCACGTGAAGTCAATGCTGGTATTATCATGAGCCGGGCATTCGCATTTGGCAACATGGGTGGTCGAGGTGAGTTCAATTTCTCTGGTGTAGTAAAAAGCGGGAGAGACTCTTGGAAACGCTTTAGTAGGTTAGTTGCATCACAACACATGCATTTGCTTGTCGTGCTTTTGTTTCCTACGAGGCTGTTAATATTGGGAACGTACAATTTAGTCAATTTTGATTGACGAAGCAAGTAGGTCAGTTGTTGTTTAGCAAAGCATTGAGACAGAACGTCGAACAATGATGGGACGATTCTTTATTCGTTAGGATTAGAATGAAGCAACTCGTGTTCCCTCCCTCCCTCCTACTGTAGATGGGGAATGTATAAACATATTTATTGAGAAAGAATTAATTCACATCAATGTTTGTAGGTTGAAACTACTTGTGTTTTCACCATCGAAATGGCCAAAATGAGTGATTTATTTGGCATTGATTTTTCTATGATCGTATAGCACGGAAATCGTTCATGCATACAAGGGATGCATTGCGTTACGTAGCTCAATTGGTGACAAAATATAATTAATCTATTCGTACCGATTTCTTTGACAACTTTTTTGATCGATAGCCACATCATACAAGGGATGCATTGCGTTACGTAGCTCAATTGGTGACAAAATATAATTAATCTATTCGTACCGATTTCTTTGACAACTTTTTTGATCGATAGCCATATGGCTATCGATCAAAAAAGCCATGTGGCTATCGATCAAAAAAGTTGTCAACTAATTCGGTACGAGTAGCATGTCGCAGGCACCCTCCAATAGGGAGCCGCCATGTGGTTATCGGTCAAAAAAGTTGTCAACTAATTCGGTACGAATAGCATGATTGGACAAAATAAGGGTCCAAATTGGTACATATCCATCCAACAATCTAATAACACAAATATAGGATTTTTCGAGTGGAGTTGAATATATTCCAACCAAACTTCAACTCGAATGCTATTTTGCATTCGCCCAGAACCTTCATTTTAGACGCCAAGAGTATCGAAATTGCATCCATCATGTCTTCTTCTTGGCTTCAAATTTCTGCACTTTTTTTGTTTGCTTATTTCAATGTGGAAATTACACACTTCCCTACTTTTCAAAATTCATTTTCCAAAATCAGATTTTAAGTTTCATTTTGTAGGTTGAAACTACTTGTGTTTCACCATCGAAATGGCCAAAATGAGTGATTTATTTGGCATTGATTTTTCTATGATCGTATAGCATGGAAATCGTTCATGCATACAACGGATGCATTACGTTACGTAGCTCAATTGGTGACAAAATAGAATTAATCTATTCGTACCAATTTCTTTGACAACTTTTTTGACCGATGGCGGGGCGCCATGTGGCTATCGGTCAAAAAAGTTGTCACGTCATGTGGCTATCAGTCAAAAAAGTTGTCACGCCATGTGACTATCGGTCAAAAAAGTTGTCAACTAATTCGGTACGAGTAGCATGCCGCAGGCGCCCCCCCAATAGGGGGCCGCCATGTGGTTATCGGTCAAAAAAGTTGTCAACTAATTCGGTACGAGTAGCATGATTGGACAAAATAAAGGTCCAAATTGGTACGTATCCATCCAACAATCTAATAACACAAATATAGGATTTTTCGAGTGGAGTTGAATATATTCCAACCAAACTTTAACTCGAATGCTATTTTGCATTCACCCAGAACCTTCCTTTTAGACGCCAAGAGTATCGAAATTGCATCCATCATGTCTTCTTCTTGGCTTCAAATTTCTGCACTTTTTTTTTTTTTTTTTTTTACAGTCGCCGGAGTAGTCGTCGGACGGTCGCCGGAATCGGACCAGTCGCCGGAATAGTCGCCGGAACGGTCGTCGGAATAGTCGCCGGAGCGGTGAGGGTGGTGGAAGTGGGTGGGTTAATTATAATATATATATATATATGTGTGTGTGTGTGTGTGTGTGTGTAGGTCAAAAATCTGATTTTTGAAAAGTGAAAGTTGTTAAAGTGGTATTTATGAATTTTTCCCTATTTCAATTTTCCTTTTCGGTTTAACGATAAGTCCAGGAAGAAATGGGCCGTCACACGGAAATGTCAAATTAAAACTGTGCCCGGGCCCATTCAAATAGAATGAAAAGTAGAAATGTTTATCTGAACATAAGGAAACGTTGAAAATTTGTATGCTGGCAATTTGTACATTTCTTCCAATTGGATATAACAGAGAAAAAGGGAAGTTATTATAGTTGAGTGAATGGATAAGAACACTCCCAACAGATTAATCCAACGGTTAGAATGTCTTTTCCTAAAAGGCTAAACTGTTTCTCTGCCACCTCCATCCCTACTCCACGGGGACAATTATTATGAGGGTGTTTGGTAAAGATTAAAATCGGATTAAAATTGAAAAATTATACGTTATTATTGACTTTTATTAGACGAGTGAGACTCAATAACGATTATATTTTCAATTTTAATTAGATTTTAATTGGAACCGAACACACCCTATTTTCTGATGAAGATACAATTTTCATAAACAAAAATGCCAAGTGTATATTTAGTTTCACAACCCTCTCACATAGGGGTGGGACCCGCGATTTCTATAATGTAGGGTCCTACCCCTTATGTGATAAGACTGTCAAAATGAATGTGAACTAAGTGTGTACATCTAACAAAGTTCTTTTCATAAACAAGAGGGATATTCCATGTTAACAACCATTCATCTACTATTTTTGCATTTGAAACGTGACACCTACACCATCTCCATAGCAAGTCTTCTTTTGCAAAACTCTTAACACCAAGTTTAATCTATTAGTTGAAAAATAACATGTATTAATTTATGTATCGTCTTTTATCTATTCAAATATCAACATGAAAGAAACTATTGATTTTCATTTTCTTTTCAAGGGATTTTTGTAGTTACATATACTCATTAATTCTAAATTTAATTTCCTCGTATCCCTCATGTTTCAATCAATGAGAAATAAAGACGCGACGGGGTTTATGAGCCTAACGATATTTTTTAGATTGCAGGTATTTAGCAAGATTATAAATGATTTATATGTAGAAATAATAAGAAAAATCGTGAATAATAATGGGTAGTAACTATAAATGTTTGACTTTGAATAATTGTATCCATATACATAGTAAAAATTAAGTTGCTATAATCGTTTATGTAATAAATTACTTTAACTCATAAATAATATGAAATTAATAATGAATTATGTAGTGGTTCGTTACGATAGATTTATATGATTAATCTGATTACATATATTTTCCTCATCAGATTGCTATTAAGGTGTCACCAAGGAGTATTTAAAACATATCATTAAACTCTAAAGAATTCTTAGTATTCCCAATGAACTCTTCAACTGACTAATCTTTTCCCATCTCCCATGAAAATGGTTCTGTTAGAATCCAATTGAAAAGCTTCATCGGCACGTAATCACCCATCCTCCTCCTCACCTATATATATACACTTCAGCATTTGATCATTTCATCAAGCAACAAAACAAAGGAAGAAGAAAATACACACACACAATGTTGAGAAAAAGCGTGTTTATTAGTTTCGTATTAGCAGCGCTTTTGGTTGCCATTCAAGAGTGCTATAGCGATGCAAGAAGAACCTATCCTCCGGGGCATGGTTTTGTTCAAACAAAGGGAACTCATTTTGTGTTGAATGGGAGGCCATCGTATTTCAATGGTTTCAATGCTTACTGGTTGATGTACCAGGCTGCCGATCCCTCTACAAAGAACATGGTGCCCATTACCTTCGAACAAGCTTACAAGCATGGGATGAACGTCGCAAGAACTTGGGCTTTTAGTGACGGTGGTTATAGACCCTTGCAGGTGTCTCCTGGGGTCTACAACGAGGAAATGTTTAAGGTAAGACTTTGTTTAGGTTTCACCTTGCTTGCAAAGAGGTATCTAACGTGTTTATAAACTCACTTTCAGGGGCTGGATTTTGTGTTGTCGGAGGCCAAGAAACATGGAGTTCATTTGATTCTAACCTTTGTTAACAATTGGGAAGGTTTTGGAGGGAAGAGACAGTACGTTCAATGGGCAAGAGACGGGGGCCAATACGT
This sequence comes from Fraxinus sp. D2006-0159, assembly GCA_903798375.1. Taxonomy (NCBI): domain Eukaryota; kingdom Viridiplantae; phylum Streptophyta; class Magnoliopsida; order Lamiales; family Oleaceae; genus Fraxinus; species Fraxinus sp. D2006-0159. Next base: position 5,509 of record CAIGRQ010108164.1, on the reverse strand, counting down.
GAACAACGAAGACGACTTTTTCAGTAACTCTGTCATTAAAGGCTACTATAAAAACCATATCAAGGTTTCTACAAATATATAGCTTCTTTTACTGAATTTATATATATTGAACGTATAATTTTCTTAAAATTACATATCCAATCTGCAGTCCGTGGTCACGAGAGTCAATTCAATAACTGGCGTAGCATATAAAGATGATCCTACCATATTTGCATGGGAGCTAATGAATGAACCCCGTTGTCAATCCGACCTCTCTGGAAAACCTCTTCAGGTAAATTTAGTTTGTCTAACGTGACTTTTAAAGTTACCATCAAATAATAATCTTGAATCTGTGACAGGATTGGGTCGAGGAAATGTCGGCTTATGTCAAATCCATTGACAAGAAGCATCTTTTAGAAGTTGGGCTTGAAGGATTTTATGGAGAATCAATATCTGATAGGAAACAATTCAATCCTGGTTACCAAGTTGGCACTGACTTCATTTCTAACAATCGTATTGCCAACATCGATTTTGCTACTATCCATCTATACCCTGATCAATGGTAATAATCTCTCTGAGAGTTGTACCATCCAGTGTTATTCAATAGTATTGCTAACAAGTAACAATGATATATACATGGTTAAATGACAGGGTATCTGGCTCAAACGAACAGGCTCAAGCTGAGTTCGTAGAGAAATGGATCCAATCACATATAGAAGACTCAAAATCAATACTCCGGAAACCCATCATGTTGACTGAGTTTGGGAAGTCTTCAAGATCGGGGGGCTACAGTGTTGCTGCTCGGGACTCCTACTTCAGGAATATATTCGACAAAATCTATAGTTGTGCAAGAAGCGGAGGTCCATGTGGTGGTGCCCTGTTTTGGCAAATAATGGCTCAGGGAATGGAAAACTGGAGCGATGGTTATGAAATCGTCCTGGAACAAAGCCCTTCGACTGCTGGAGTCATTGATCAACAGTCTCGACGCATCTCTTCTCTTAATAATTAGTTCATATGAACTTGAGAAAATTGATCATCTATTGTTTGCCAAATAAATCATAGGGCATTATTGTGTAATATGAACTTGTTATGAAAATAACATTTACCATCTAGTTTATATAATAAGAAATATACCTAAGCAATTCAATATAAGTTCTGTCTAATTTGAGCTCTCTCTATACATTAAAAAGGGAAATCAGTACATCTCAAGCAACCCATCACCGACATCTCTTTGCGTTATCCGCTGAGCACGTTCGTCATGTAGATGTGTAGTATAATAAACAAGTTTTACCTTCTTTTTCGTCTTAAATACTAGTACTATACAATTCTCCTTACCACACATGCCATGTAACGATAACTCGGAACACGACAAATTCAACCGTTCTAAAACAAAATCTATAATGCATTCGGTCACTTCAATAAGAGAAGAATGAAGGGGAGAAAAGAAAGGGGGTGGTTTGCAGAAAGAACAGCAAGGTTAAATAATGGCAAATGATACAAGCAACTTATTTCTATGGTTTACATATCAGAAGAAATTTGAACTCCATGATTGAAAGAACAACAATTTGGCTATTTAACTTTTTATTCTCAGTATCGTGCTAATTCATATATAAGTCAGCTGTGAAAGACAACAAAGACAGATTTGATACATCCTCTCCATTTGCAGGAGTGTATGATTAGATCTACAAATTGATCTTACTTGCTAAGTACCAGGAATGCATAGCAAGGCTACCAAATGACAAGATATTAGCAAGAGAAGAGAGTCCATGAATCATTCCGAATTTCTTGTTCACGGAAGCAAGTTTTGGATTTTTCTTTGCAACTTCCTGGTTCTTAGTCCACCCAATTTCATCCCCAATTTCCGCTTCTCTCTCTACCTTATGTCTTTCCTTCATCATCTGCTAGGTATCAAACACATCATATCATTTGTTAATAAAATTGTGATGTATCAGTAGAGAATTTTGAGCAGTATTAAGCCAGCATTCAAACAATTTGTTGATGTGAAGAAAGAATTGCTTGAGTCAGGACGACTACCTCACCATTTCTTTCAGTGCAAGAATAATTCCTGGGCATGATAATTTAGTAGATGGATGATCATCTCACACCACCAATGGCTCATCTCTTTACTCATTTCCATGGCCTTGTCAGATAGGTTCGGTAGATTTAAATAATAACACAACTACATGTCTATCAGTTATCCCTTTTTTCTCCAAAAAAAAATGAAGAAGCACAAGTAATACTCAAACGCCAATAGTTTTTCAAAAGGACCAGTAACACGCAAAACCCGCAAAACCAATAGTTTTTCGTTAATTCCTTTTTTGTTTACTATTTCCGATTTGCTTCTATAAAAATATTGATAATAACTTAAAATATTCAAAATACCACACATTTTCCCTTCACCATTGATTGGATGTGTAAAATAAGCATTTATGTCACTGAATTACTCGTAAGCAACTGTATAACATTCGATCAGATGGTAAAAGTTGATCTTAAGGTAGAAAGTTTGGGCAGTGATTGCAGGTGAAATTTGAAAACATGTTACATGTGTAGATAATAAAAACAGCACTAACAAGAGGTAAATAGATTGTGAATGAAATAAGGGTAAGCCAATTAATTTCATGATACACAACTTGGAGTGAAATTTGGAAAGAAATGGCAATCTTTTTTTTACCTCGATGGTCATGGGCGTAAAGATGATGAGATTGCTGAGATTGAAAGCAAATGCAGCGAGAAGGAATCCCAGTTGGTACTTCTCGGCAGCTGCTGAGGTTTTCCANAGTGAAATTTGGAAAGAAATGGCAATCTTTTTTTTACCTCGATGGTCATGGGCGTAAAGATGATGAGATTGCTGAGATTGAAAGCAAATGCAGCGAGAAGGAATCCCAGTTGGTACTTCTCGGCAGCTGCTGAGGTTTTCCATGGATGCAAGTATCCAAAAGCCCCCACTGCAACTGCACAGCACACACCCACCATCGAGAAGTAAGCCGGAAACATCTTACTCTGCAAGTTCCCAAATTGATGCCTCGGCAAATTCCTACAAAATAAAAAGACATCCCAATAATTTCATATACTTTCTACAACAGTAATTACCTTCTTCTTCCCTAATCGAACAGCATGTCAATTTTAAAATTTGGGAAAATGAAGAAAAAGAGAAATTGGGGTTTCGGTTGAAAGGGGTTTTACTTGAACATGATGATGCCGCCAATGAAAGTGACCCAGAGGGCGGCGCCCCAGGCAGTGGAGAAACAGAGGAGGTGGGCCAGCTTCAGAAGAGTGGTGAGCCTCGGAGGATGCTGACCCTCCGATTTTGACCCGAACGTTTCCGGCGAAAAAATTACCCCGAGTGCCAAGAACGTCAGTGCTGTTACAAATCTTGTTAACCAAGCCATTTTTGTACAAGATTTTCTAATTCAATTATCTGAATCGAAGATGGAGGTGAGCGGAATGAATGTAATTCACAGTGTAGTTGCCTTTTTAATTTACCCATCAACCACTGCTTCGAGAAGTTCCGTCCGAATCGGGTCGGGTTCGAATTAGAAAGAAAATTAGGAGGGTGTTTGGTTGTGATTAAAATTAGCTTCTATTTGGTACACGTTAAAATTTTCATTTTCATTCTTTTACTCATTTTTAACCACACATTCTTTAATAAAATAATATTTTCTATCGGCTCAATAACTTTTCCATCTTTTTCAACCAAACATTCTCAATCAATCTACAATTTCAAAATACATTTTTCTAAAATAATGTGGTTCTAACACATCTTTAGATTTTTAGGGTCCGTTTGATTACAAGGGTGAAAAATTGGTGGGAAAAAATGTTTTATAGGAAAAAGATTTTTCTAAAAATTCTTTTACTGAGAATTGTAATTAAGTTTTTTTTATTGGTATAATTTTCCACCCGAAAAATTTTTAAATTTTGTGTTCATTTGACTTTATTTTATATGAAAATTGTCCATTAAAACGATAATTTTTTTTCATACTTATAAAATTTGTTTCCATTGCCAAAATGTAAAAAAACAATGAGATTTTTTTTCCATCAAAATTTAGTATTCGTTTGGCTTTATTTTACATGAAAATTGTTCATTAAAGTGAAAAATTTTTTACAACTAGTTATGAAATTTGTTTTCATTGCAAAAAAAAAAAAATTCATATTTAAGGTGTATTCTTTACCTCAATTCAAAAATCAGGTATGCATTTAATTAATTAAAAATATTTATTAAATAAAGTCACATTTTATGATTAATGGTCATAGATCTATTATTGGTCACATATCATCAAATTTTGGTCACAAATTCATAATTATAAGTTACAGATTTATCTACTGGTCACATCTCGTCAAATTTTTTTTATCACTTTTAATTAATTAAAAATATTTATTAAATAAAGTCACATTTTATGATTAATGATCACAGATTCATAATTATAAATTACAAATTTATTATTGGTCACATATTATCAAACGTTGGTCACAGATTCATAATTATAAGTTCACTGGTCACATATCGTCAAATTTTTTTTATCACAGATTATTTCAAGGTCACAGATTTTTAAATTAGTTAGTCACAGATTATTTTTGGGTATATTATTTTTTAGTCACACATTGTCAAAATTTTTAGGTCACAGATAACCAAATATTTAGTCACACACCACCAACAATAACCACCAACATCGTCGCATCCGCCACAAAATTGCCACCGCCTCACGATGACGACGACGACCACCAACAACAACAACAATAAACACCAACACACAACACACTACTCAGTAACAAAAAAAAAAGAGCGAACCAACCACCAACAGATTCGTCGTTGACACCTCCACAACACACACTCACAACACCTCCACCGCACCACTCGAGAACTAAATAAATAAATAAATAACAAAATAGAGAAAGAATTCCTGCTGGAGGGGGAGGGCGTGGGGGCCAGCGAGAGAGAGGAGGGGGCGAGAGAGAGATAGAGAGAGCGAGGAGGGGGATGAGTAAAAAATTAGGGTTAGACTTTTTATACATTACATGAGTTTTGAAAAATAAAGTTTGGTTTCTGATTTTTGAATTCTAAACTTCAAACCCCTGATTTTTTATAATTTCCCAAAAAAAAAAAAAATGGAGCAGCCTAGAAAAGCTTTTCCCACCAAATTTGAGGAAAATAGGGGTAGGGGAAAAATGTTTTCCCTAAAAAATTTTGGCAATCAAACAAGTTAAAACCAAAAAAATGGAAAAATTTGCCTAATCAAACATGGCCTTAGTGAATTGTGATAGAAGTTTTTTAAATGTGTGGTTGAAAAAATGTGGGACATACAAAAGATGTGGTTAATATTGATTATTTGATTTTAACTTAGCTAAAGATTGGTTAATAATTTGAGGGATATTTGGACTTGTGAAAATTACCTAATACCCTACTTTTGAATATTTGAATTCAAAAATCAGATGTCAACTTTTAATTTTCTAAAATCAGATATTTTTTTATATAGATACAAAATATTTTATAATTAATTAAATATTAACAATAATATTATATATATTAATATAT
>CAIGRQ010108132.1:0-17410 GCA_903798375.1 Fraxinus sp. D2006-0159 | reverse complement strand
TGAAATTAAGTTTAAATGGGGTGGGGACTATATTTCCCATACCCGCCCTAAACCCACTTCGGGGTAATGATCCCCACCCCGTTTACTAGGTTCGGTGGGTAATTCTCGCCACATTAGGGGCGGGGCCCCACGGGTATTGGGTTGAACGATTTTTTTGTCATCCCTAGACATGAGTGAGGTAGTCTCGACTGAGCTGGCAGTCGCAGTGTGAAGGTTCGATTCCTGCTTCTAACAAGGTTTGAAATTTGACTCTTTGTGGGCATCAGTATGACAGCTCTTGTACCCTGGCCTACTGAGACACATCCCGCAATTTACCTCCTCCACGATACTCTACGGACGAGGCGGTAGGGGGCCCTCAAGTTGAGGTTCAACTTTTTTTTTTTTTTTTTTTTTATAGTTTTATAACTATTCACTTGGACCCATCTATCTCTTGAATACATTGACCAAATTAATAAAATGAGTATCATCTATTGATATTTTAATTAATTTTAAAAAATTATAAATCTTAATACATTTTGCGACTTTGAATAAATTTTCATAAAATTCATAAAATCTCATTAAAAATTGTGAAATATTAAAAGAGTTTGTTATGTGTATTCTCAAGCTTGAAATACAAAAATCTTTTGAAATTCTTTTATTAACGAAATCTTATAAAAATTCATAAGTTATTGATGATACCCAATTTATTGAAATTCATTAAAATATTAGTGGGAGACACCTAAATTGTAATGAATTCACTTAAATTCATTAAAATTTGAACTGGGAACACCTGGATTTTAAAGGACTTTTAAAATTAATTATAGTATTTATAATTTTAGAAGTTGTATATGCATTATTTAATAGTTTTAAAATAATTAAAATAATAATAATAATAGCTTCTTCTTCTTCTTCTTTTTTTAACTTCTAGACAAGTAAATTTTGAAACTTGATCTTATTATCCAGCCACACTTTACGCATTTTGGGAAATTGCTGAATAACCTCCATTTTTTTTTAATTTTCTTCCTTTTTTCATCGTTAATTTAAGTATTATTGTGTGAAATCAGAAGTTTCCATATTTGATTCAAGTTGGTCAATATTCAGTTACATTTAGGACTCAACTTGAAGCTATAATCAAGAAACGCACGATTGAAAATTTTGATAAACAAACATTCCATTTTTGTACAATGATTCGGATTCCACAATCCCTTCTGGCAGTGTGAATTTACAAATTCGGATTTTGACTTCCAAATTTAATTGTTTGAATTAAAATGTTAAGTCAAAATCAACAATTAATTTTAATTATATAATTTATGGAACAACAACTTTTTAACCATACATTTCTTCAATTTTTATCAAAACTTACTAATTTTCTTATTTTAATTCACACCGAAAAGGGCTAAAGATCATTTTCAGGAAATTCATGCAATCATAATAGCTTATTACCTAAATAGGTGTAGTAATCAGTGCATGTATGACTATTGTTTGGTTGGTATTTAGGCTTCGTTTGGTGTGGATTAAAATACGATTTTTAGTAAATTTTTTGTTCAAAGTTGATGAAATGTGTGATTGAAAAGTTATAGTTCAATAATATGTGTTATACAAATTAATTGTAAACTTTGACTTGAGATTTTTATCAACTTTTAATTTATACCAAACAAAGATTTAAAAAGTGACTGTGGATCTTACAGAATTGATATTAAGTGAATAGTAGTTGTGAATCCTATGGAATATACGGTTAAAAATATTTTTAGCCCAAAAGTGATTATAAGCATAATCCAAATATAAGTACTAAAATTAAAAAGTTCAAAATAAATTACATAGCCCTTGTTGTACTAAAATCCAGATTTTTAATAGATTCGGATAAAAGTAAATAAAATATGTGATTGAAAAATTATAGGTCTCACGAAATATGTGATTAAAATTAATAATTAATTTTGACTTGAATATTAATATACTATTTAAGCTACACCAGCCTGTGTTTGACATCGGTTTTTTTGGGTGCAAAATTCATTCTACTACAGTAAATTTTCACAAAAAGTGTGTCAGACAACCAATTATTGCCCAAGGTCAAAGAGTGTGCCAAACAACCAATTAATGCACATATTCCCGTTGAATCATCTTCCACAAAAACCCTCAAACCTTTAATTCACATGAATACTGTTCCACCTAACATGGAAGGGCAATTTTGGAAACAATAATTAAATTAGTGGGAAGNCTATACAAGTAAATTTCCACAAAAACCCTCAAACCTTTAATTCACATGAATACTGTTCCACCTAACATGGAAGGGCAATTTTGGAAACAATAATTAAATTAGTGGGAAGGGAATATTGTCTGACATGAAATTGATAGATTGTCTGCATTGGTCCCACGAGATTTGAAAAAGCTACTGTAGAAGAATGAATTTTTGGAAAGAAAATGGGTGTCAAACGGGGGAATATGGACTAACATAGGACTCGATACTTTTGAAAAAAGTAACTCTTTTTCAAAAAAATAATGATAGTGCCTGGCTAAGCTTAGTAATTAACTCTAAACAGTTGTGTTTCCATTTATTACTTATTTTTACTCATAAGTGAAATACTTACTTATTTTCACCATGAAACTGAGCCAAACATGGACCATAATGAAATCCAATTCATAGGACCATCGGACAGTGGGATTTCCTCATACACAGGGATTCTCCTACAACTGTCTTTTCTCTATATCTACATCTATATATATGAACATAGTTCAGCCTCTGCAAATCAGAATCTCATCATACTCTTTTGTGATTCAACATCAAAATCAGAAGAGTGAGTCTCGTCACTCAAAACTAGGGTCAGGGTTTATAGTTTATCAGTTAAAATAAGCAATATGCCGGAGAAGGAAGAAGAAATGCTCCATGAAACTGATGAAGGCGATAAAAATAATGGATTGGAGATAGAAAAAGCGTTCAAGGATGTAGAGGTTCCATCATGGAAGAATCAGATAACACTGAGAGCTCTTTTTACGAGTATTATTTTGAGTTTTGTTTTCATTGTTATTGTATGCAAACTCAATCTCACTACTGGCGTCATTCCTTCGCTTAACGTGGCGGCTGGCCTCCTCGGATTCGCCATCGTTAAGGCATGGACGGCTATTCTCGGAAAGTGTGGAATGCTGAAGCAGCCTTTTACCAGACAAGAAAACACCGTGATTCAAACATGTGTTGTAGCCTCTTCTGGGATTGCTTTTAGCAGTAAGTCGAAATCTTTGTTAAGTCCTATTTGTTTTCGATTAGCTGATGCATATACGTTTTCTATCCATTTGATTATGTTATCAAACCCTATATAAGAAAAGATAGTCTAAAATAATGGCCATATTGCCAAAAGGAAAGAAAGACACTAACTATTGTAGCAATTAATCTTTTACCTAATTAACAAATATTACTCGTTAGGCTTTCTGCAAAAGATTACTACAAGGGAAATCGCCTTTTACAACAGGCAACGAACATTGCCATAGGTCTTTTGCAACGTTCACTCAGTACGTTGCGACTTCTATATTGTCGTAGAGCAGGCGAATATGGCAACAGACATATATGTTGCAAAAAAACCTCAAATGCACGTTGTTGTTACCTTTTTACAACGTTCATTGCTTGCTGCCGTTAATTGTTTTAGCATCTTCTCGGGGGTATCTGTCATCAATGAAGCTATTTTTCAGTGAATTATGGATTCTATCAATGCTGCTTTGGAATTTCAACCAAAAAGATTGTGAAAAATTAACAATTTATAAATATGTTCATATTTTCAGGTGGGACAGCGAGTTATCTGTTAGGAATGAGTGCAACGATAGCGGCCCAAGCAGATGCAGGCAATACCCCAATGAATGTGAAGAAACTCTCTCTTGGCTGGATAATTGGCTTTCTTTTTGCTGTCAGCTTTGTAGGTCTATTCTCAATAGTGCCCTTAAGAAAGGTATATACATACATATATGAAGAATTATATACATTGAAAATTACTATTATATATTCTCAATTTTAATCAATAATCTTATAATTTTCTTTGAAATTTTCTGATCAGATGATGATCTTGAAGTACAAATTGACGTATCCAAGTGGAACTGCTACTGCATACCTTATCAACAGCTTCCACACTAGTAAAGGAGCCAAGCTTGCCAAGTATATATATGATTTTAACTTCCAATTTATTTTTTCTTTCATAATTTATGCTATTAATTATAATTGAATTATCTTTCTTCGAATGCAGGAAACAAGTTATGATGCTATTCAAGTCCTTCACTTTTAGCTTTCTGTTCGCGTGTTTTCAGTGGTTTTTTGCAGCCGCTGATGGCTGTGGTTTTAGTAGCTTCCCTACATTTGGTCTCCAGGCCTTCAAACAAAAGTATGGTTGCCCTCTCTTTAAGTTTTCTGTCTGGATGCTTATAATTAACCATTTATCTTATTTATGTGCTCAAATTTACTTGTTTTTGTGACCAATATACACTGTTCGTGTAGTAAAAAACTTGGTGCATATTTGGTATATTGGTTGATCTAATGGAGATTAGTAGCCTATCCTATTCTTTCTGCAAAATTAGACTTCTCTCCTTAGCTATATAGAAGTAAAGATAATAATACTTGAAGTGCAGTACAAAGACATGCTATCCTTTACTTTTAATAATTTACGGGTTGTGGTCTTGAGTTTCCAGATAATTGAATGCTCGTAAACTAATAGATGTTTGAAATAAGGATTTGATCTATTCTTCGTGCCACAGGTTCTATTTTGATTTCTCATCGACATATGTTGGTGTTGGTATGATTTGCCCTTACATGGTCAATGTGTCATTACTTGTTGGAGCCATTGTTTCATGGGCAATCATGTGGCCTCTGATTGAGTCCAAGAAAGGCAGCTGGTATAGAGCTGATCTATCTGCAAGTAGTCTTCATGGAATCCAAGGATACAGGGTAAGTCACGTATATAGTGACTTGTAATGTGAACTGTACAATATTTCCTCGTCCAGTATTATGTACCAATTATATTATGACTCTAATTGTTCGACCTGTGTTGATCTCAACAGGTTTTTCTTGCCATTGCAATGATGCTTGGTGACGGTCTGTTCCATGTTGTCTACATGATCATCGTCACATCAAAAAGTTTCATAAATCGCAAGTCGGAGAAATCTGATAATGAGGGAGAAAGCACCGGAGGAGACTACGACGAAAAAACAAGAACTACATACTTCTTGAAAGACCAAATCCCAAATTATGTAGCCATAGCTGGCTACTTAGTGTTTGCAGTCATATCTATCATTGTGGTACCACTTATCTTCCACCAGCTGAAATGGTATATTGAGTGGTGTAGCATAATTTGTTTTTTCAATATTTAAATATTTGAGTTCGGATTAAACTTATGTTTATTAATGCCAAAATAAATCTAACAGGTATCACATACTGGTGGCCTATGCAATTGCTCCAGTCCTAGCCTTCTGCAATGCCTATGGATGTGGCCTAACAGATTGGTCATTGGCCTCCAACTACGGAAAAATTGCAATCCTCGTTTTCAGTGCTTGGGTCGGCCTCGATCATGGCGGGGTTCTTGCAGGCCTAGCTTCTTGTGGTGTGATGATGAGCATTGTATCAACAGCATCTGATTTAATGCAGGATTTCAAGACAGGCTATTTAACACTTTCATCACCACGTGCCATGTTCTTTAGCCAAGTTTTTGGCACTGCTATTGGGTGCTTAATGTCACCTTTGGTCTTCTGGTTCTTCTACAAAGCATACAATGTAGGCGACCCCACTGGCTCCTACCCAGCTCCATACGCCTTGATGTACCGCGGAATAGCCCTTCTTGGAGTTGAAGGCTTCTCTTCTCTCCCCAAGAATTGCGTGGAACTGGCTATCGGATTTTTCATTGCAGCTATAGTAATCAATGTGATAATTGAGGTGCTGAAGAAGACTGAAACAAAGTACAGAATCTACAGGTTCATTCCTAGTCCAATGTGCATGGCCATTCCATTCTACTTAGGCTCGTATTTCGCCATCGATATGTGCATCGGGAGCGTGATTTTGTTCCTTTGGGAGAAGAAGAACAAGAAACAGGCTGAAGAACTTGGCCCTGCTGTTGCATCAGGCCTCATTTGTGGTGAGTCTCTGTGGGGAGTTCCTGCTGCAATTCTTGCATTGTCAGGTGTTAAAGCGCCAATTTGCATGAAGTTTTTGTCTGCCAAAGCAAATGATAAGGTTGATGGTTTTCTAGGAGGCTGATTCTTTGGTTGGATCAAGGAAATTTATGTTTTCTTTTGTACTTTAGAATCTTTGTTTTTTAAAGTTTCCTGCTACATTGTTTATAATTTTTAAGTGTTCTTTTACATTTGGTTTCGAATCTACATTAGGGTTTTGATTGATAGGAGATTATGATTGATAGGAGATTAGCCATTAATTCATTATTCCCATGTTTATGATGAACGCTTTACTTATTTATCTCTTATTGTTATTTCATCGTTTGCATGGTGACTTATTGTGCCTGTTTGATTTAATTAGAAAAGTTGATAAAAATTTAAATCAAAGTCGACAATTAATTTTAATCATATATTTTATAAAATCTAATAAGGAATTGCAGTATTTTTGCAACGCAAACATCCTTTCTTGACACCATACGGTTAAATTAAGTTTCATTTCTAATAAATTTAAGCACGATGTTTCGATCTTTTCTTGTTAAAGTCATTTGTCCACAACTAGGTTAACAAGTTAATTTTACAAACCTTTTTACGTCAAGTCATGTGTCCAGAGTCACGTCTAACAAGTTATTAGATGATAGCATACAAAATTTTACGATAATAGCGAGATTACTCATAGAATAGTTTTGGCGTTGAGAGATTGACTAAAGAAGAATAATTTTGCATTACTTTCTTCCCTATAGGCAATCAATAGACCTTGTATAATGATTGTTAAATTTATGATATAAAGCAAACCATGGTAGGTACAAAAAAGGGCCCAAAATTTGCAGGGGCAACAATTTCTCAGCCTATATCCATTAATCTAGTAAGGAAAAAGCAGTGTATAGCTCTTTTCTGTTGCTGTATATTTCCTTCTCTCCAGTTATTTGGGGAGTTAAAATGGAGGGAATTAGCACTCAACTCCACATGATGTGCCCCTCTTCAAGATAATAAAGCCGCAATCTTGCCTATCCTGCCATAGAACAAAGATAGCAACCAATTATTTGGGGAGTTAAAATGGAGGGCATTAGCACTCAACTCCACATGATGTGCCACTCTTCAAGATAATAAAGCTGCAATCTTGCCTATCCTGCCCTATAACAAAGATAGCAACCAATGGGATTAGAACCTGAAGCCCAATTCCTAGTAGAAAATATAATTAAATAAGAGTTAATCTACTTGTACAAAATTGAGTTACAAAAATTGTTGACAAAATATGTGTTGGCAAGATCTAGGCCAATGATTTCAAAAACTGTTTTTGAAATCATTGACCCAGATCTTGTCAATACATATTTTGTCAACCATTTTGTAACCCGAATTTGTACACATAGCATTGCTCATTAAGGGTGTGTTTGTCACCCATTAGTTTTTCAAGAATGATGTAATGAACAGTATTTTTTGGAGAATGTATGCATGAGATTTAAAGTAATTTTATTGGTTTGTGTGTAGAATATTTTATTGGGTGAATGTGTGGTGGAGAATCTTACTTTAGCAAATAATGTTTTGCAATAATGGGAGACAAATAAGGTCTAAATCAGACTATCAAAAATTANTGCTCATTAAGGGTGTGTTTGTCACCCATTAGTTTTTCAAGAATGATGTAATGAACAGTATTTTTTGGAGAATGTATGCATGAGATTTAAAGTAATTTTATTGGTTTGTGTGTAGAATATTTTATTGGATGAATGTGTGGTGAATATTGTTTACTGTAGCAAACAGAGTTTGAGATAATGGTAGACAAACAGGAAATAAATAAAGCACGGTTCAAACTAAATATCCAACAGACGCTTCTCTTTATGACCACCCACTTTTGATTGAACTGAACTCATTCTTTAACAATCAGCCTTATACCTATTACTGCAGAAATAATGGGTCGAGAAATTCTTCATTTAACAAGGAAACCCAAAAGCTAATAAGAACCGAAAGATATCTATCGAAGCATGGCAGGGCTGACTAGTCTTTAAGAACCTTCAACAACCCATTACGGGATATTCACATTGGCAGGAGAGTGAAGATAAGCATTATTATCAGTTAAATCTCAAGTCAAGTTACATAGCTCCTGGTTCTAAAAAGACATGCTTCAAGCACATAAGGAGAGTAAAAATTTCACTATAATGCATCATTTGTGGGCCAAGACAAGCTATTCTTAGAAATGGGTTGCTAAATTTTATACAGGATGTTCACTAATGTACAATGTTAGACTCCAATACACAATTGACATATTACGTAATTCAAGTTATGACATGGACTATTTTTTTTTTTTTTTTGATAACCATGAATATTCGGGCCAACTTGCGCGCACCTCGACTAATCCCACCTCCTCATCTAGAGGGAGCTTATCTGAGTGCATAGTCCCAAAAAGGAGGACCCCTTGTGGTAAGCTCACCTACAACACGAAATTATGCTTCGTTACCAATAAATTTGAGACCAGCTAAATGAATCCTTTCTCGTCCCTCCATTCATTTCTACTCAATGATCTCAACAACTATATACTAGGAAACTTCAACTTGTCATGTTAGTTTTAGTCCACCCTTTCCTCTTCTTGTCCGCATATAAACATTTTTAGCCTCAGTTTAGAAAATAAAGAGAACTGGAATCACGGTCAACTGACAGACCTTCAAACTTAACCACCAGCATAATTTAAAAGATGAATTACTGGCTAAAACTTATGCTTTAAATGTCATTCTTCCAAAGGGAAAAGAAAATAAAAACCCCAAATGGAGAGGCAACCCATTTTCACACGTAGAGAATAGAGATATTGGTAATAATAAGTTATCATAATGGAATTGCACAGTTGAGGGTCAAGCCTGGGGAGGCCTTTTAGAATACCCTTCAATGTTCAACATGTAGAATTGTGTTTCTATTATAGCAAGAGGAAATTGGTTCAGCTATGCATGTAAATCATTTTCACCAATAGCAACCTACCACACAAAGAATAATGAGAGAAGAAAACAATTTAAAAATAATTTCCACTGCATGCATTTGGATAAAAGAAAAGCACCCAAGAGAAATTCAGGATTCAATAATTTACTGAAGTAGAAAGTAATGGCACCTCTTCAGCAATTTCACACGACCTATATCACGTCAAGGATTGAATAAACCAGAGCCTCCCATATTCATAGCTACAAGGACTGAGATACTTGTAATCACAGCAAGCCAAAATAAGGCTGATCCTGCATTAGAGGTATCATTAGTGACACTCTGAATAAAGAAGAAAAATCTGAAGAGTACAATTAATTAAAATTACGTAGTATATGATTGATTATTCACAGAAATACCTCTAGAACTACCAGAATCGCTTTCTGAAACTTCCTGGCTGGATCCAGCAGACAATTTCAGTGCTGTCTTAGTATTAGCACCTGCATCTAGAGACTTGGTATTCACTGTTTCTGATGTCACTATCCCTCGGAATTCCTCACTTACAATTAAAGCTGCTAGAACATCCATGAAAGATTCTGCATCTGTTCCAATCGAGTAATCCTTCCCACTCTGCTTAGATGTTGAAGCATCCGATACATCAGAAAACTCATCATCTGAAGCATCTGTATCCGTAGATCTTTTTTCTGTTCTTTCATCTTCTTCATCCTCCACATATGCTTTATATGTCAACCGCAGTAAGATTTCTCCAGCAGTTCCTTTTCCAAACAGGGACCACCCTCCTCGTAGTACCACAATCCTGTCTGTTGGAACAGTATCTTTCAGAGATCCAAGGTCAACCTGGAAACAGTACTTAATCAGGTGGTAGCATTTTTTAGAGTCATAACATCCTTTTTGTGGGTTCTTGACAAGTTCAGTTGCACAATGTTCATATAATCTAATGAAAAAAACATGTTCTTCAAAAATTCGAACCACAATTTGGAGACCTGAATAAACCTTTAACAGCTAGTATATTTGAAAGAAAACTACATTCCTTGAACACTCCAAAAGAAAGAAGCGATGCAAACTCAATAACAGAAAAGCAAAGAAAATGAAAACCATGACAAGTGACGTCACATTATTTGTTGAAATACTATTTCAAATATATATTCCAAGTAAAGAAGGAAACCTGTTTCCCTTTTCTTGATTACTAATCCCTAAGAAAATTTCCTGCAAGTGCAAATAGCATTTTGAGTCTCTAAAGTGTTTTAAAGATGAAACACCAAACAATTTTGTTTTACAGTGATGAGATCACAGAAACTGGAGGAATATTTTCGATAAATTATTTGGTGAAGGCATAGTGTGGATATTGGTAGATTGGAATGTTATTATAGTAGATGAAATCTGTTTTTGTGAGTGATGGAGGCTATGAAGTGGATGAAGTTGAGAAATGCAATTGGTCCACATGCAATTCTGACCAAAGAACTCAAGTTTTGGGCGAGGTGGATATTATAAATTGGATGAAATTGTTTAATGTCTAATGATATCTCAGAGTGAAAGATGCAGGAAAGCCTATGATAGGTTGGCTCAGGGAAATGCTAAAGTGAGAGTTTAGAGACATAATTTCTACTAAACATAACAATATTGTTAAGGATGTGTATGATGGAGCAGTCATGAGCGCAAGTTGCGGCGGCGATAATACTAGAGTTCCCTTTGAATATTGGTTCTCATCAAGGTACTATTTCAGGTCCTAGTCTTTTCAGTTTAGTCATAAGTCCTTAACTATTTGCATTTCATCTAACCTTAAATATTGAAGACATAATTTGGGACCTCTCTTCGGGGCACATTTCTATCTGAACACCAATTTTTCAACTTAATACCTAAATATTTGGGCCAATACGGAAGGGAAGATATTAATTTTGGAGCAGGGGGATAAATTTAAATATCAACAAGTTACAACTTGCATACATTATAAAACAGAAACAACTGGACTGTTAGGAAGGATCGCATAGTATGATCTTCATATAAACCAATAGATGAGGGGTATCATTTCTTACCTCGCCGGTACCGACAATCAAATCCGCAAATCCAAGAGAATCCTTTACTTCAATATATAATTTCTCTTTCCTAGGGTTAGCAACTAACATGTGAAAATCCTGTGAAGGGGGAAAATTGCATTATAGTTGGCAGCACATACATAATTTCTAACAATAATACATTAATTGAACAGTTCTTTATTAGTACTGTAGTCTCGGGAGACGGTTGGATGTAGAAGAAGAGCTCACCTGATTCCAGATTGGCTCACCAGGAGGCCCAATGACAGTAGTTTGGCTGTTTCTTTTACTACGTATTACTTGATCTCCCAATCTCAGAACAACATATGGATCTGTTTTGCCTGAATATGGAACGACAGCAATTGTCATATAGACATACAGAATTATATTGTTAGGTAAGGAACAAAGAACATTTAAGAGAATCAGCAAGCAGCACTTGCAGACAAGCTAATTCTAACTTATGCAAAGAACAGAGAAATGTTCTACTCAAAGTGGGTATTCAAATATGATATTTAGAAGCCACAATGTAGAGGAAAAATTCATACCGTAGAAAATATAAGTGAGTTTCCTTGCATCTAGAAGAGTCACTGACAATTCTCCAGCAAAGTCATTATTTCCCTCTTGAATTTCTCCAGATCTCAAATCAACTGGAATAGGTCCAACAGCTTTTCCCTTCTGAAAATCTAGAACAATCTTATTTGGGCGCACGAATAACCGAGGTAAATCCTCAGTGAGAAGTTTTGTCAAAAACCTGGAAAGCTAAAATTATTTAGTTCAGATTAAGAGAGAGTTAAATTTGAAATTAATAACAAACTGACATGGTAATAACTAAGGAAGCACTACAAGTAAAACATAAAGCCTGCACTACAGAAACTCTGAACTGCTGACAGAAAGTACAGAAAATCAAGGTATAAGGGATTCATTTTTCTGGAGTTACATAGTAGCAAGTTCACATAAGTTTACAATTTCATCCTAAAAGATACGATAACTATACATGCTATCAAAACATAATTCAGAAAAATGATGCGCTTGTGCACACGGGTAAGATAGAACAAATTTCGGGTGCAGTAAGGATAATGAGATTCACAGAATTCGTAGCCAAAACAATTGCAGAGGAAGCTACATGTTTCACAACAATTTTTGCAGTTCACTTTCCCTCAATTAGAAGCATGACATAAAATAGAGGGAACGAAAAAAATTTCTTCGATCTTTATTCTTAGAGAGGCATATCTCTTGGATCTCACAATTCCTCCCTCAAATTTTACAGTTAACAAAAAATTAGTCTCAATGTTTCCCAAGACATTGTTTATCTAATCTTGCTTCAGAAGAGAACATAATTTTTAACACCTATGAGCAATTTTTTTAAAAGATGACAATGGACTGATATTTACAAATCAAAGAGCAAAAAACTGCAGTCAGAAAGTAGAGCAAGAGAATGTCTTGAATCATCATTAGGTTTATCACATTAAAAAGCAATATTCTTTAAACTCAATATAAATTATTATGAATAAACAAAATTAAATGACTCAATAAACTAGAATATAAACAAAGAAAAATTACAGTTACAGCACTGAGGGACAAATTCAACAGATCTTAAATAACAGCCAGGGAAAAAAATCACTTACTTTGAGAGGACAGGAATTGCTGATGTTGCCAAAAACGCCATGAAAAAGGAAAACATTAAGAAACAAAAATTAGCATCATGTAGGCTAAACAAATCCAATCAACAATGTCAATCACGAGAATTACACGAAAATATACAGTGAGTAGAAAGTTGACCAAAATTATATACTAATCAATCTCAATAGGTTAGCCAGATTCATTGGACATCATTAATTATATGTACAAACTTGTTAATAATTAAAACTTACAGGTGAGAAAACATATCTTTTAACATATTTATACCATTATTGAAGAAAGTCGATTACAAACTTTCAAGTTTTAACCCTCTGTTATACGTCCTGTCCCTCGTAATTTTTACTAGAGGAAGAATTGACCAGATGTATATGATACTGAATAAATAAAACCGGAGAAGAAATTGAAGTTGCAGAAGGACCTATTCATAATAATCACATCAGAACACTATGGTGACACCCTTCCCAAGCCTACTCAATCCTCCCTGACCTATTATTGTTGGAGTCTTTGGATATGATGTCCTCACCTTTCCTCTCGTCAAAATGAAGAGGAAATAACCCACAGTCACTTCAAAGTTGTGGGTAATCCTGCCCAACCACCATGCACAAAAGTAGGAAGAACAAATCTTACCAACATGACTAAAACATTATATACTTATGTGATTATTTGTTTCTCATAAATATACATATGCAGGTGAAATCATGGTTTGGAGGTGAGGTAGCAGCAAAGACATATAAGTGCATACATGCACGAGTTTACAGTAATCACAAACGAGGAAAAGATGGAAAGAAGGAATATCTTGGAAAACATATAGAAAACAAATTTAAAAGTCCTACCTACTCTATAGGCTGTGTTAAAATAAAGTTCACCGAGGGCAATACAAAATTGTACTTGTTTGGACAATTGCAATAATCAGTGATCAGAACGGTCTGAATTGTTAGAAGAAGGTTTGATCATAACATAGCTGACAAACAAGTAAACGTGTAACCTTGGCCAGTTTGGACCAAGATCAGTTGAACTGCTCAAATTAGTCCATACTCCATAGACCGCACTAGTTTTCAAATAATGGAGTCTCCTAACGAGAATTGGAAAATGCGGAAACTAAACTAAACTTAGAAAATTGTTTCTCAGTAATCTATCAACTACTTGCTAATATTTCCCTCAATTCTTCTAGCAAGTTAAATAAAATTATAATTTTATTACATAAAGCCACTCCTAACATCGTGCAGAAACCATTCATTTTAGCAGATTTTAAATATGGACCATTTATCATAAAGTTCAAGTGCGCTTTTGAATCACCAGGGAGCTGTTACAAACATCATCCATAGGGAGTCACTTCACATAAACAATAGAACAGTTATCTAAGACCCTGTTTGATTGCCATTATTTGGGATATAATATGTTTTGAATAGTGAATTTTTGGCAGAATGTGTGGTTAAAAAGTAAGAAAAAGTTTTGGGTTTACATACAAAATATCTTATTGTGTGAATATGTGTTTGAAAATGAATACGCAGAAAAAAAAAAAGGTTTTAAAGTAAAGGATGTTAAACAGGGACTAATTCTACACGCTATAATTTCTTATAACCAGAACATGAAACTTCATTAGTAAGAATGTTGGAAATCACTGATATAGAGCTTAGACAAACAACGTTATGATACTAAACATAACAGGGCAACAGCAAACACCAACATAATGTGCATGACAAAAGAAACTGATAAATGATTTCTCCAAGCTACCATTTTAACATATTAGTTATTCCTCTCACGCTTTCAGAGACTCAGTCATCGAATAGGGAATAGAGATAATTGATTCAATCCTCTTCATTTTGAACAAACTGACACTTATTTCCTCCCAGATCCAGCCGTAAGGAGTGACATTGCATGGAAGTGATTAAAGCAAACCAAAACCCTTTGACAAGTTCAATAATTACTGTGGCAAGTGCTTTCTGATGAACCTCAATTCTTCTCTTCCAATTCTTTTGCAAATACACTCAGTTTCCGTTACTCAGAAATGTATAGAAATAAATCGTGCAAGATATGAAATTATTACATACCCATTAGATTGAATAAGCGAAATGGTGACAATTGGAATGTTGTCTTTGGAAGAGAAACAAATGCCCAGGAAAGAGCTCCCACCCATGGTTCTGATGGAATTAATCGCAATTTGACCCACAGTTCTCCATCAATGTCAAAGTCTCGCACACCCACTGGCACGACGATGGGGAGAATGCTGAATTTGAGTGACAGCATTAAAAGCATTCGTGCACCACCAGTGTAGCGGAGGCCTATCTGGTATCTTGGTAGCAGAAAAAAATATCACCATTAAGTTAAATACAACTGAAGTCAAGACAAACTATTTATTTTGAATTATGAGACAGTGAATACCATTCAGATTTTGTGAATATATGGCAGTGAGAATTGGCACATTGAATAAAACAGCAACGTAGAAGTAACCAAAATCTGTAGTGAAAAGCTATGTTATTTGTTTAGCATGATTTGGGATTAAAAAGAACTGCTTGGACATATATCGTTATATAAATTTCCTATATCCAAATCTAACTTTCTCTGTTGTCTGGACATCTGTTGCTGTTCTTGGTTTTAACTTGTACCATATTTGAACCTAGTCTTAACCCTGAGGGGTAGCTCAATTGGTCAGGCTTGGGTTTGCTCCCCAATGGTTACCAGTTCGAGTCCCATCAGGCCACTGAGGTGAGAAACAGCTGTAAACTTCAGCCCGTGGGATTAGTCAAGGTACGCACAAGCTGGCCGGATATCCACGGTTTTAAAAAAAATATATATATATTTGAACCTAGTCTTTGCAGGTATAGTTAAAAAAAATTTAAGATCGTACACGTTCCATTACAAAATTCAATACGCCTTGTTAGCACACTAGTTCATTCTAACTCAAGCTTCACTGTACTTTTGGAGTTTGTTTCAGAAGTACATCGAATCATCATCACAATTCTCAAAAAAATATAGAAGCCATAATATTTGTCACTCTTGAAGATCTTAACTTTTGGCAATTCAAAATTGAAAGGTCAAATTCACATCTATAGTAAGTGGTAACACATGACAGTGATACACATGCTTGAAGATTATGCTACAAAGTAGAAGCAAATTTTCAAGCCTTGCCAAAAATTATCTACAAAAATGTTTCCGTTCCTTTGGCAGTCTAGTATTTTGTCTACTGGAAAACCTTTGCAAAATTCAATCCCATGTTCAATCTAAATTAGCAAGCTCCAATTACGAAGGCAAGAAAAACCATATGTTTAGCTGAAATTTTTCTTGAAAATGAATTAAGCAACGTCGCAATAGAAAAGACTCACTGTAAATCATTGATCCTCCGAGAAGTTCGACGTTCAACGCTCCTGACCGACAAGGGCTCATCCCCCAGAGAAAACTGCTTAATCTCCACCCTCTGCACATAATCTGGCTTCTTGAGATCGTCAATGACTGGCTGCAGCGAGCCAATGATCCAATTCTCAATTCCAGCCCTGTAGACTTTCCATAGCTTCCCCAGCACCATGTTCACCCACTCCACAGACTCTTTCCTCTGCAAATCCTTCTCAAGAAACATGGATAGGTTGGCAGGCAACTGTGGCCAACTCCCAGGCTTACTGGTAATATTCGTGTTCCTCTTCCGGGAGGTCCATAGCTTGTCAAAAACAACCCCTATTAGAAAGAAGAAAGCAAAGAGGCCAACAATGTTGCGGTTTATCTGAGGAGGTGTTGGGATTGGGTGTATCGCCCCCAGCTGAGTTCTCAGCTTATCTACAATGGGGTCTTCTGCAAAACTGGAACTGTAATAATTACCATTTTTATTACTACTACTACCTGTAGCTTCATTGGATGAATTGTAATCGAATTCATCACCGGAAAATCGCTTCAAGACTATGTTTTTAGCTCCACGTCTGGTAGCCAAGTTATTGGGATCTATTTTGAAGTGGGATTGGGTATTCCCACCATTGATGCAAGCTTGAGCCTGGAGGATTGCCCATCTCACATTTTTTATTATCCTTTTTTTCGGGGTTATGATGTTTCTGTGTCGATAATGGTCATGATAGCAGCTATTATTATCACTACAGGAGTAGAAGCTGCGTGGGGGACGGAGAGATGTGGAAGAAAAAGCAAACAACAGCTTTTTCTGTGAAAAATCACAGCAAAGGGGTTTAGTATTTGAATTCGATTGCAAAATCATTAAATTACAAGAACCCAATAAGCAAAACACCAATGGGACGAAGAATCGAGTTGACTGCCGCAACCCTTATACAGATAAAAACATAATCGATTCGAAAACATGAATTCCGAAATACGAGAAACTATGTAAGAAATCTCAAATGAGGAAGAAAGAAATTCAATTAAACGAAGACATAGCCCACAGTTGAGCTAAATGTTGATTGTAGTTCACGAATTTTGATTGCGGGAGGATCAAATTGCAAGAGGCGAGGGTTCTGGGGCCTCAAAAAATTGGGGAAATTTTTTTAGAAATTTAAGATCGACACATGTGCAAACGACGTGGACAAATTTATATTTGCCAGAAAAAACCTTTCGGCAGTCTTTCTTAATTGATGGTAGAAATAAGAAACGTGGTCCATGTGGGTCGGAGCCGGCCATAGTCAACTTTTCTACACGCTACTACCTAGGTTCAACAACGCGTTGTGCATAGAAAGGACTTGTTTAGTAGCCCCAGGGCACATCCCAACTGGTAAAAATGA
>CAIGRQ010108126.1:0-13054 GCA_903798375.1 Fraxinus sp. D2006-0159 | reverse complement strand
TCTTACTTTTCCAAGAGACTAGATTACCTCCAACAAAAACACAATACCCTATAGTAGAGCGCCTATCTACAGGAGAACCAACCCAGTCAGCATCTGAAAAATCGTCAACTCTACAGTGACCATGGTTTCTATAAAGAATACCACATCCTGGCACTCCTTTAAGATATTTTTTTATATGAGTTACAACATCCCAATGTGAAGTCCTAGGAGATGACATAAACTGACTAATAACACTTACTGAAAATGCAATATCTAGACAAGTAAATTGTAAGATAGTTCAACTTTTCCACTATCCTCCTGTACTTATCTGCACCAACAAAAACAACTCCATCTTTTGCTCCAAGTTTTACATTTGGTATCATGGGGGTATTACTAGGTTTTGCTTCAGCTAAACCCGTCTCATCCAGTAAGTCTAGAACATATTTCCTTTGNCCATCTTTTGCTCCAAGTTTTACATTTGGTATCATGGGGGTATTACTAGGTTTTGCTTCAGCTAAACCCGTCTCATCCAGTAAGTCTAGAACATATTTCCTTTGAGATAGAAAAATTCCTTTACCGCTTCGAAAGACCTCTATCCCTAAGAAATATTTCAAAGGACCTAACTCCTTTGTCTGAAACCTTGTGCCTAGGAAATTTTTCAGCATACTTATGCCACTGTTATCACTACCAGTAATTACAATATCATCAACATATACCACTAACAAAATACACCAATCTATAGATTGTTTAAAGAAGACAGAGTGATCATATGCACTTCGTTGTAGGCCAAATTCAGTCACAACTTCGCTAAATCTCCCAAACCAGGCACGGGGTGATTGCTTCAGACCATACAATGACTTCTGTAGTTTGCATACCTTCCCTAACTCCCCCTGAGCAACAAACCCCGGTGGTTACTCCATGTAAACCTCTTCGACCAAATCACCATGGAGGAACACATTTTTAACATCCAGCTGATGAAACGGCCAATGATAGGTAGCAGCAAGAGAAATGAACAACCAAACAGAAGCTAGCTTAGTAACAGGGGAGAAAGTTTTAGAGTAATCCACACCATAAGTTTGAGCATACCCCTTAGCAACCAAACAAGCCTTCAAACGAGCAACAGATCCATCATGATTCATCTTGACTATAAACACCCATTTATACCTGATTGTCTATTTATTGATGGGTAAATGGACCAAATCCCAAGTTTGATTATGATCTAGTGTCGGCATTTCCTCTTGCATAGTTGCTCGCCAGCCACTATAGGACAACGCCTCTGAAATAGATCTCGGTACAGACACCTGCTCTAAGGAAGCAATGAAGGACTTGGAAAACGGTGACAATGCATGGTAAGAAATGAAAGAAGAGGGAGGATAAGTACATGGTCGTTTACCTTTTTGGATGACGATGGGAAGATCAAGACTAGGATCAGAAGAGGGTGACGAATTCGAAGGCGAAGCAGCAGGTAAAGACGGTAAGCCATGGCTAGTAGCAGGTGCCACGAAAGATTGTTGCACACGACGGGTGTAAACATTTTGAATAGACAGACGGGAAGATACTGGTAACACAGGTGTAGTCTCAGTGTAAATAAGGAAATCATCCCCAGGCTTAGTAGAAGAGGGAGCAGATGACACGGAGTTCTAGGAAAAAGGGCGTGGACTCAAAGAAGGTCACATCAGTAGATACTAAGTATCGCCCTAAGGAAGGAAAAAATTATCGATAACCTTTTTGATGTCGAGAATAACCCAAAAATATACACTTCAGGGACCAAGGATCAAGTTTGGAAACCTGATGTCTCATATCTTGGACAAAGCAAGTGCACCCAAATATTTAGGAGCAAGAAAGAATAAAGTCTGAGAGGGAAACAGAATGGAGTAAGGGATCTTGCCATCTAAGACAAAGGAAAGCATACGATTGATTAAGTAACATGCATTAGATACTGAATCGGCCCAAAATTCTTTTGAAACATTCATATGAAAAAGGAGAACTCGTGCAACCTCCAATAAATGACGATTCTTTCGTTCTGCCACGCCATTTTGTTGTGGTGTAACGATACATAAAGATTGATGAAAAACGCCATTTTGTGAAAGAAAGGAAGTGAATGTGGATGAGAAATATTCATTGGCATTATCACTCCTTAAGATACGTATAGATTTATTAAATTGAGTTGTAATCTCAGCATAGAAGGCACAAAAATTGAAAATAGTTATGAACGATTTTTCATAAGATATAACCAAGTAACCTGAAAATAATCATCCACAAAGGTAACAAAATAGCGAAAAATGGTCTTAGATAAAATAGGACAAGGACCCCAAATATCAGAATGTATTAAATCAAAAGATGATGTAGCCCGTTTATTCAATCGAGAGAAATATGGCACCCTGTGATGTTTTGCTAATTGACACGACTCACAATTTAATTGAGACACTTGACTAAGACTAGGACATAATTTCTTCAAAACAGGAAGAGAGGTTTGACCGAAACGACAATGGAGCTGCATAAGAGAAGAAGTAGTAGTCCATGCAATCAACCTTGGCATCGTGCAGGAGAAGAGTCCAACACATATAGGCCATTGAGCTCACGCCATCTACCAATAACCTGCTTCGTCCCAAGATCCTGACAAACACAGTGGTTAGGAAAGAAAAGAACACTACAATTAAGGGATTTAGTAATTTGACTCACAGACAAAAGATTGAAAGGAAACTGAGGTAAACATAAAATAGAAGACAATGGTAAAGAGGTTGTTGGATGTGCTGTCCCTCATCCGACAACAGGAGTTTTAAAGCTATTAGCTAAAGTGACACATGTTAAATGACAAGAAGATAGAAGTGATGAAAGTATACATGTATTTCAAGTCATATGATCTGTGGCACCAGAATCAATGATCCAATTACGAGACGAGGTAGAAACACACACTACAGAATTACCTGTGTTAGCTAAAGTGGAAGTGGAAGGTGGAGCAGGTTGTTGAGCAGCGGACTGTTGAGCAACGTAAAATTGCTTAGGGTGAGCATAGTCATCTGCTAAAATCGTAATTTGATGCTGAGATGGAGGTGTAGGAGGTATAGGTAGAAGACCATCATGAGTGGCAACATTGGCAAATCTCCTCATATGAGTCTCACTTGTGTACTTGGATGGCTTGCCATTCAATTTCCAACAGTTCTTTTTCACATGTCCTTGCTCCCCATAGTAATAACAACCACGAGAATCAGTGCTAGAAATTCTATCTCGACTACCTCCCCCTCATCCTCTCTTGTTGTAACTGCTATTCAACTTAGAATTTGTGCCAACCAAAGCTACCGTCATATTTGGTACTATACCCTGCTCCTTGTCNTAATAACAACCACGAGAATCAGTGCTAGAAATTCTATCTCGACTACCTCCCCCTCCTCCTTTATTGTTGTAAATGTTTTTCAACTTTGAATTTGTACCAACTAAAGCTACAATCTCATTTGGTACTATACCCTGCTCCTTTTCATTATCCTTGTATACCCGAAAAAGACGAGCATATATATCACTCAACGAAGGTAGTACCTCACAAGTAAGTAATTGAGTACGAGCCACCTCATATTCACGACCTAAACCTGCAAGAAAACACTAGACCACAATCTGCTCTTCTTGTTCTTGCATTGTCTTCACATCATTAGTAATAGGAAACATATCCCGTTTTTCTTCAAATGCTTGTTTGACCTAGGTATAATATTGAAACAAATTTTGCCCCTTTTGCTCAGCCCGATAAATCTTCAACATCAGTTCATGAACATGCGATACATCATGTTTACTAGCATACAAAAATTCGAGACAGTCCCACAATTCTTTTATAGTGTCACAATGATTAATAACACCATTAACCGTCGGGTCAAGGGTATTTTGAATCTGATTAAAGAGTTTATCATCCTCTATTAGCCATTTTTTTCGAATCCCGGGATTAGTATCAGATTGTGGAGGTGGATCATCAGTCAAATGATCACCTAAATCTAAACTTGACACATATCGTCGAACAATTCTCTTCCATTGGGCATAATTTCTACTGCCCATTAACTTCGTTTCTGTGATTTTTGAGGATGGGGTTATTGTAATTTCATTCACCATTTTCTTTTCACTTTCAGCCGTGATTAACAGATAACCAAAAAAGGGTCACAAAATAAAGTAGCTCAAATGAACTCATGAACTCCAAAGTGACCCAATAATAATAATAGTCCAATAATATTGTAGACACGATAGAGTAGCCCAAACAGAATTAATCAATCCAAAGAGGAAAAGAAGAATTGGCACACCTGAAGGCCCAAAGGAATAGTCTACTCCGTCTACAGCCCAAAATCGGTCGCCAAAACAGCCTACTCTGCTACAGCCCAAAATCACAGTTGATGATTGCACTCAACTCACCCACCGAAGGAGAAGACGAAAGCGACGAAGCCCGAACTCTCACACGACTCTTGTCATTGGTCGTAGCACACGACGGCAACAAGAGATGCTGACAGACACACCGGAGCAAATCAAGCTATCGAACCAGAAGAAACCCAGGCCGAACCAAAAGAAACCCAGATCGCGACAACCCAGAACGACAACCCAAGTCGCGACAACCCAGGACGCTAATTACAGACCAATTTTTGCTACCACAAAAGACTCTCCTGATCTTCAACCACTAAGAAGTGACCTGGGTAGTGTCGGTTCCACACAGAAATTACCAACCAAAAATTTTCCACTACCGAGAACAATCCTACAAGTTTCCACAAACCCTAATTTAGAGAATTTGGCTTTGATACCATGTTACTGATTTTGGGAGAATAACATAATCTCTTTATTGATACATAATCGATTTATATACATACACATGATATTCCTAATTAGGAAATAATCCTATATAATAAAGAAAATAATCTCCTACCATATATACACGTGTTGTATATGTAAAGACAACTCATAACAATATTAAACACAGCCCAAATTCTTTCATTTTTAACTACACATTTTTCATAGATATATTATTTCAAAATGCATGGTATAGAGGTAGTAAAATTATACGTACAATTAATATTTTTTAAAAGTTTGGTGCCTATTGGAATGTGCATTTTTTTTCACTTAAATATAGAATAAGAGAAAAAATCATCAAAATATAAAATTAGATTCTCCCAAATTTCAAGTGGTCATATTCCTAGAATTTTTAACCCTGACGAGTTTGATTTAATACACATTTTCATAGAATATTTAATAATTCTCGAGTTATTAATTTTATTGATTATAGCCATCCCCGTAACTTACATTCACTCAGTATTATTACTTTTAATACACACACAAAATTATGGCTGCTAATCATTAAAAAGGCTCTTGAATGCATAGCCTCTCAATTTATTTATTTATTTATTTTTGAATATTTGACTTTGACAGAAAATTATAGTTAAAAATTACTTATGTAAATAATTTAATTGTATAATCAAATGGTTAATGTTTATGTCCCCATTCCAATTTTTTTTGGTCTAAATAGTTTGATATTTTAAAATTTTGTAGGCATTTCAAAAGTCTTTTGTCAATTATAACGATAAAACATTAAGCACATTATCATACTAAAAAGTAGATTTTAAATTCTAATGTCATCATGTTAAAATAGTGTTATACGATATACTAAAAATTGTAAGTATCATTTATACTTATATTATATATAAATATTACCAAAAAAAAATAACATTATTAAACACTGAAAGATCTTAAATTTGACATAATAATTTTGTTTAAATTTTAAATTCTTTTGTCGTATCATACTATGTGCAAAGCATGTTTAGAAAATTAGCTTTTGATTTTAAGTTTTTACTAATTTTTTTTTATAATTTTATAATTTTATAATTTTTTTATTTTTATTTTTTATTTTTTTTATCATCATCGCTTTATGACTTTCACATGATTATTAGAAAAGATGTGCATATCTCCAATGATACGGAATCTAATAAGATCGAATCAAATCAAATCGAAATAAATCAAATATGTTTACTTGGATTTTAGGCAAATCAAAACAAAGGACTAAAGGTGTCACTACTTTCAAAAATTAAATGAGGTATAACTCCTTAATTTTGTGATTTTAGATATACTTAATGAATATAAATTATGTATAGATTTTTGCATTCTAATATTCATGTGTACATACTTTAATTTTTAAATTTAATTTGGCTTTTTAATATTCAAAAAGATCAGATAATAATTTTGTTATGTTAAAGTAAGAATTTGAAGCTGTCATTCATAATAAAGAAAAAATGATTTAAAAAAATTAATTTTATGAATTTAAGAATGCCAGTTGTTGGAAGAAGTGGTAGAATTTAGTAATTTTTTTTTTTTTGACATGCTTGCTTATTTTCAATTCAATTCAAAATTTGATAATTCGATACTTATAGTTCTTCATCCTCAAAGTATGTTCTTTTTTATAATTTCATTTCATATTTGATTCTCCTTTTTTATTGTTTGTGCGGAATCTATTAATGCAAATCAATTTTATCAAGAGGAGTTCCTAAATACAATTTTGTCAAATGGTATCACACTTGAAAAGAAAATTGTTCAGTGATGCTCTTAAGGAATCTGAACCCATTCAACAGTCTTTACAATGGAACAGGAATAATTTGTTGTGATTTCAAGAAACATATTATCCATTTAAAAATAACTATTGTACAACATGCTAAAAAATAAGTTTTCTTTGTGCTCATTCCATTAACTTGAATGATAAAGGATATTCATTCAAATTTAAGATGAAATAACTTCCAATATGTCTATGCTTGCAATTATCATTAATAAGGCTCAAGGACAAACAATACCTACTGCCTTCCTGAATATGTATTATTTCATGGACAACTATGTATCGCACTTTTTCACGGAGTTTCAATTCAAAAAACAAAAGTCTTGATGAAAGGCTAAAAACGGAAAATAAAAAGAAGAAAAAGTAACGGAATGTTGACAAAAAAAATATTGTATGCACATAAATGTTATTTTAATGAAAATATCACATTTCAATTTTTTCAATATTTCACATTATATACATAATTTCATAGAAAGTGTTACACACACACACACACACACACATTCTTTTTATCAATTTAAATTTTTTCCTTTACTAATATCAATTACATCAACTAATTTTAAAAATAATATTAGTACCTGAAAAATATTATGCATATCATATATTCGATGCATAAGACGTGCAATGCACATGCTTACTACTAGTGTATTTAAATGAACGTGAAGATGAGTTTTAGATCAAAGATAAAGTGGATAGATTAATAGTTGAAGATTTTCTAGATTCGACTTTATAATTTGTAAGCGCTGTTAAGTTAATTTTCTTTAATTTTTTTTGACTTTTAGAAAAATTATAAAAAGAAGAAAAGTAATGGGATGTTGACAAAAAAATATTGTGTACAAAGAAATGTTATTTTAACGAAAATATTACATTCCACTTTTTTCAACATTTCACATTATATACATAATTTCATAAAAAATGTTATATATAGTATTAGTATCTCAAAAACAGTATGCATATCATTTATTCGATACATAAGACGTGCAATGCACGTGCTTACTACTAATGTATTTATAGGAACATGAAGATGTAGAGTTTCGGATCAAAGATAAAGTGGATAGATTAATAGTTGAAGATCTCTAGATCTGACTTTATAATTTGTAAGAGCACTCAAGTTAGTTTTCTTTAATATTTTTTTTTTTTACTTTTAGCAAAAATTATACACAAAATATTTTATTCATGTAAAATTTGAACTCCACACATGTTAAAAGTAGTCGATCCGAAGCTCGTAAAAGATGGATGTTTCAATTTTTCTCATTGAGAAAAATGAACTAGTTTATAGGCGGCTCGACTTGGTTCGGTTCAACCCACAAGCCCAAGGGCTGAACCAAGCAGGGTTATTGGACATGAGCCGACACGAGTGCCTTGAGCATATGCTTAATTTCACATACAAAGTTTTAAACATTGCCAAAAAAAAATAAAAATAAAATAAAATATTGCCCACCATAGACATCTTAAACAAATATTAAAATATACACTTACTTTTATCCTCTCTGTTTTCCTTGAACAAGATCTTCAACGTTTGTTTCGATTTGTAACCTTTAAACATGGAATTATTAAGGGTATGATTGATGTAGATCCTTTTAGAATGAATTTGGTGACAGTTAATTTTATGAAGAATGTGTGGTCAAAAGTATGAAAAATTATGAATTTATGTGCAAATTTATTTTATTAAAAAAATCTGTAGTTGAAAGTTAATTTAAGAAAATAATTTAAGAAAAAAAAACATGTGCCAAACATGCCTAAATTCCAACCTTTAGTAAATATGGTAGATATTTTGGATGGTTTCATCCAATAATCACCTTAGTACTTATTTAGGGCGTTGAATTGAAACACACAAAAACAACAAATTAATTTTATCAACTTATTTCATGCTTATGCAGTAGAATCATACAAAACCTGTCAGCAATCCCAAATACTATAATGCAACAATTATAACTATAGACAAATGACATCTCACTGTCAAAGCTTCTTCTCAAATTAAAAGTGGCTCCAAACCCAAATCTCCATAATCAAATCTCTTGAGCCTTTCGATTTTACAGCAGAAAACCAACGAATAAGAAACAACACAGGTGGGCTCGCATTTTTTGCATTTTATTCGTGGGACCCATCTCCATGTGAGATTTCTGGTGAAATTTTTCTAGAGAAATGGAATTATTCTTGTTTCTATATATACGCATAATGTACGGCTCGTTGGAATTTTTTTTACGTTCTGTTTGGTATAGATTTTCTAAAACTTATTTATTTTTAATTCATTTTCAGTCATATTCTTTCATAAAATGATTTTACACGTGAATTCATAACATTTTCCTACTTTCTAAACCTACATTCTTCAAAATAATCATTTTTCACAAAAATTATTCAAAAAAATCTATATCAAGTGGGATCTTATTTATATTGTATTGTAGCCAACTGAATTTCAACGACAGGGTGTTTATTTATTTATTTTTGGCCTGCCTTATTAATATATTGTGTTAATTCATTAGATTAAAATTAATAACATTACAATATAAATGTACCTAACACATGATGTATCACAATATAAATTTATAGTTTGGATTATTTGTCCTTAGGCATTAAGCCAAAATCGTATGAGTGAGACATTTGACCATTTTGCTTTTAAGAATTGATAGTTTAGGTGATGTCCTAATTAAAATTCAATAAATATTTCCGTCTTGTATTATTAGTCGAATCATTTACACAACTCCTTCGGTTATTAGGGACAAAATTCAAAGAAAATCGTTATTTTCCACTTCAATTAGGCTGGTCGAGTTGCTCTCTTGCCCCGCCCCTTTCTTTCCTTAGATAATTCCATTCTGATGCAACGATCACAAACTTTCTCCGTCTTGTCCTTTATTCGATGACTTAGGGGTTGTTCAGACACAACATTGGACTTCAATGTGAATTTAATTTGCATAGCGAACAATTCAAATACAAAATCTCTTTTAAAAGAGATTTAAATTGAGTACTGATATCCAATCTTTAATGATAACCCTCAACAAATGATAAGATAGAGAAAGTCTGCGATCATTACAATTAGGGCATGTTTGATATGACTTCTACTTCTTGTAGAAGGACTTCCTAAGAAGTTACCTTAATTAGTATTTTGAAACTAATTTTTTAAAAAAATATCTCTTTCAAAAGAGTTTTTAGAAGAAATCACATTGAACCAACTTCATCTGATAGCTCTTCTAACTAAAAGAAGCACTTTTATAAAAATAATCAAAAGAATTCAAAAGTAGCTTTTGAATCTCAAATTGTGCGTCAATCATAAATAAATTACAAAAGCCAAATTATACATAAGACACAAAAAGATCTTCCCATATTTCGGAAAAAACTTCAATAATGACCCTATGATGATGGTAAGAATTCAAAGAAAGAAAACACTGCAACAAACTCTCAAGTTCTTTTGCCGTAAAAATCTGCTTTTCAACAATCATTTCCACCATAGATGTCCTAAAATCAGTATATGGATCACTCGAACGCTTCACCACGGCTAAGCTATCTTTAACCCCTTCTTGTATTGTCATTGAACTCTCCTTAGGAATCTTCCTTTGAGCTCTTCTCGACAGAGACCCGGCCTTAAATCCGTTACTGATGCCGCATTTTTCAGTAGTGAATTCTTCTTTGTCACGAAAGTCGTACTTTTTAGTAGTCGAATGAACCTTCTTGTTTTTGGTCTTTCTAGTCTTCTTCTCTGAATACATCTTTTGGAATTCGTAATGTGTGTTGAAAGGTGAAATGGGAGATACAGGAGGGCACTTTCGACCCTCGATTTCAGTAGAAACAAGTAGGCATTTTTGCTCCTCGGATAATCTTTCGGGCCATTTGGGTCTGCGCATGGATGGAAATGGACGAGGAAGTGGCAAGAAATGCTTGATCAACTGGTAATGTTGACGGCTTTGAGTCGCCTTAGGAATAAAAGCGGGATCCTCAATGTCGTCGATGGTGTTTTTGGATTTGCACGATATGAGGGATGATCGAAACATGCTGTAAAATCGCATTTTGAAGTTATTCTCCATTGAGCTTGACAGTTTGTGGGCAGTGGAGAATTTGGGGAAGGTCTTGTTTCACTATGGATAAATTTATAGACAATGGAAATCAAATTCATGCTAGAAAAGGGTGGTTTGGTTCGGTACATTTGGACTTTGGGTTACTTCAATTTCAACAATACCATGCAGGCCTAGGTTGGGTAGGGTGTGGGGTGATATTTTTAACACGATTCACGAGATGCTTATTCGTTTGAAATATTAATAGTTTGTTCGTTTAAGTTTCTTAAACTCTAATATGCCTCTATTTGGTAGATATTAAAATTTTCATTCTCATTCTTCTATCCATTTTAACCACACATTCTTCAATAAAATAATATTTTTCATTATATCAATAATTTTTTCTTCTTTTTCAACCACATATTCTCCATCAATCTACTATTTCAGAATACATTCTTCCAAAATAATGTGGGTTAAACACACTAACCTGTAGGAGCCATCTTTAGAATCCCAACGCTTGACAACAGATCCTCAGATGGATCAAGCGCGACGAGGACGTTGCGAGTCTAATGAGAGGTGATTGTAATACCCAGATCAGGAAAGTTTAAAAAGATTTGATAGGTACTACTTATACCAACAAGGTGTATCTTCTTTTTCCGGAAGCCCATCGTTAAAAACTTCTCAGTTAAGCGTGTTTAGCTTGGAGCAATTCCATAATGAGTGACCCCCTGAGAAGTTTTCTCGAGAAGCGTGCGAGTGAGGACAAAGTATGCTGAAAAGACCCATGTTGGTATAGTGGGGATAGTACGTCGTCGATTTAACGGTCGGAACAGCTCGTTACACTTCAATTTCAACAATAGCATGCAGGCCTAGGTTGGGTAGGGTGTGGTGAGGTGTGATATTTTTTACATAGATGCTTATTCATTTGAAATATTAGTAGTTTTTTCGTTTGAGTTTCTTAAACTCTAATATAAAGTTTCTTGAAGCTTCATCTTATAAGGTTACTCATTAAGAAGAGTATTTCAAGTCTTTATATATTTAGTTGGCATGGAAAATCACCCTTAAAATTGATTGAATTGGGGTGCACGATGGGATATTTGGTCTACTATGCCAAAGTCTTCTTCGTATTTCCCCCATGTTGATCTTCAATAATTGGTGTAGAAAGTATCCCTCATATTTGTATTCTAACTCCGGATGAGTTGTGTGATTAATTTAATCTACTATCAAATGTGTTTATCTTGTATCTTCTTTTTCTTTCTCAATAGGATAATCGACCGTAAATCCATTTTGCCACACATATAAGTAGTTCGAATATGCCAACTCTTTAGGGTGGTTTGTGTGGGTTAAATGTTAATGTTGATATAAGGAAAACTTTCAATTTACAAAAACTATTAGTCGAGATTATTAGAGAAATAAAAAGAACCGTAAATATTACCTTTATCATCATCAACTTACTGTAATATTATCCGACATGATTAAAATGGACGATCTCGTCATCTTTGTACTCCACATCCCGAATCCCTAGAAATTAATCCTACACAACTTGATGAAAATTCACAGTGGCTCTCGTCTTTCAAAATAAGCATCTTCAAAAATCCTAAAAGCTTCCAAGAACTTAAAAACGCATTAAGAAGTGAATTTTTTTTTTTTTCTTTCTTTCTTTCTTTCCAAAAGTCCCACCAAAAGCTACATGACAATTGGTATTCGTACCAAATTTTAATTTCCAAGTTATCTCAGTGACTGCAGAAAAGCTGAGTCTACTTCGATTTTATACATTTGTATAGGACCAAAAAATAGCTCTGAAAACCTTGAGTACTTTTCAATTAACTTTTCTTTTTAACTTGGCATATATAATTTTTTTACTTATATTTTTAGCAAAAATTGTCATGACTTCTTAACTACTTTTCAGTGGTAGATGGGATTTTTTTTCGTCTCTTTGATAAAGGTCATACTATTTGTACATTGGAGTGTACAATCCCCTCACAAGAGGGAGAGCCCACGATTTTTTTCCCCCGACATGGGCCTCACCTCTTGTGAGGGGGTTGTACACCGGGTGTCAAATCCCAGTGTATAAATAGCATTTCCCTTTTGATTAATGTTGTAAGTTCCTCTACAAAAGTCTTGATGTTTTTAGTGAATAGTCACATCCTTTAGGAAATAGTGGTAAGCTCATGCGATTTGCGAGTTTGGACCCATAACTTTGCGTAAGAAAATACATATTTTGTATACAATACTCAATACAAATAAAAGTATTTAGGACCCTTAGACCGATGCATATCCCGACCCTACTCATACTTTTGGTTAGGCCTTCTTGGAAATGCAATACTAAACTCTAGATTAGTCCAAGACAATTTCGTTAATCAAATTATTTGTTCTCTCTCTTAATTCTATACAGTACAATGCGTCAAACATGCTACTAAAGTTGTGTAAATAAAGTCCGTCACTTCATAAATTGAAATTTCCAAATAATACTAATACCGCTATAAAATTGTATTTATGGGATTGAGAAAATTATTATTTAAAAGGGCTT
>CAIGRQ010108119.1:0-16291 GCA_903798375.1 Fraxinus sp. D2006-0159 | reverse complement strand
TTTTTTTTTGCCAATTGGTAAAAATTCTAAACACAATAATAAAAAAATTATCACTTTTATTGACAATTTTCATGCAAAACGGTCAAACGAATAATATTCGGTATAGTATTTTTTATTTTATTTTACAATTGGAACAAATTTTAGACCTAATGGTAGAAAAAATTATCACTTTAATAGACAATTTTCATAAAAAGCAAAGTCAAACATACACCAAATTTTAACATTTTTCAGGTGAAAAATTACATCAATCAAACATAATTAATTACAATTCTCAGTATAACAATTTTTAAACAATTCAATTCTCTGTAAAATATTTTTTTTCCTCTCATTTTTCACATTTGCAATCAACTGGCCCATCCGCCCAATCGATAGTTTACCAGTTTTAAGAAAGTTGACGTGACTGCAGGAGTAACACGTGGTTGTGAGATATGAGTTAAGATTGATGACCGTTGAGTTCCTATCAAATACTAAATACACATGGATACACACAACACACATTTATGTATTGTATGCATGCGTCTAAATTGGGGTCGATTTTTTTTATTTTTTAAAAAATACAGTTAGAAGATGAGGATAGGGGTTTGTGGTTGATGAGTCAATGCGTATGTTTCTGGGGTGGATGGGGGCAACAAGAAATTAATTTAATATAATGTCGAACTTGACTCGTTAGCTAACACAATTTACTGTAGTAAATGTCTAAAATGATACGAATAGTAGAGATAATAAATGACTAAAGTCGACGTCTACTCAAATGATTTTGTCGTTAGTAGTTATTGACGAGTTTTCAACAATTTAACACATGCAACAATATATAATATCTCGACCAAGCTACTTATAGTTACTTAATTATTGGTGATTGTATATTATCAAATTTTTGGTGCAAGTAAATTAGATAATTAAAATTTTGATCAATCAAAGTCATATTCATCCAATGTTGGTATTAATATTCTTATTCTTTACAAAATGAAAATATATGTTTGATAAGGAAGAGATTTGAGCACATGGACTGGTGAAAATAAAAAATAAAAATTAAACCAATTAATCTTTGAAACACTATGGCTAATGTCTTGATCATTTCAAGAAGCTGGAAATCAAGATATATAGAGCTCATCTTGTATAAGCCCAGTAACACGCTTCTGTCTTTCTCCCATTCTAACTGCATCAGCCTCAAATGAACACATAAAAATAAGCATACGAATGTCGATATTGCATTACAGCAAAAATAATATAATGCAACAGTGGTAAGGTAGCCGTTGGATGCACTGATGCTAAATCAGGATTTTGCACATTTAGAAACAGAATATCTTGACATCGACGTTAAGCTTACTTGTACAAGAATAGCCCTTGGTTTTTATAACCGTTTGCTGTACTACAAAGACAACACAGACGAAAGATCTCCCAAATAGGGATGAATTCCTATTTCCAACTCCTACCAGTGGCCGAAACTAGCCACCGCATCTCCTTCTTTGGAATATCCTTTATACAATAATCTCACCAATACTTGTGAATTCATTGCTGATCTTTACCTTTGTCTTCTTTCAGTTCAATCGGCTTTATATCGACTCAACGTCCTGAAGCATAAAAGGAATTAGTTGGTGGTTGGTTTCCCTCAACTTGAAGTTTTCTCATTTTTGCCTTCTCCAGCCGAGCTCTTCGTACAGCTTCTTGGATTTGGCGGTCGTGATCCTTCAGTGCCTGGTCCATTTTGCCTGATGAAACTAGCAGCGGTCCAGAGTAGTGAATTTTGCTGCCCTTCGACCCATAACCCATCTGGAGAGAGTGACGAGAAAAAATAAACCAGGAGGACAAATTAAATTCATAAATTGAAGAACAAAAATGCCCCGTTACATCAAACTCAAGAAGTATATTTATTACTCACAAGAACGGGATCGTTGCTGATTCTTTCATTATCAAGCTTATGAGATGCTACATTTGTGTTTTCTTTTTGATCTTGTTGTGCTGTGGAATTTGAAGCCTCCTTGAATGATCCAGGAAACCTGGATATAAGCTTGGGAACGTCCTGTTGAGAATAAGATTTCTCCCAACGCTCGTCAGACAGCATGCTCTTTCTTGCAGAAACTAAACCAGACATGGCCGACAAGTCAGCCCCAGTCAGAAGTTTTGGAGCATCTTCAGTGTTCTTTCCAGCCTTTGCCCAGGCAGCCCGATTAACTAAAGGCCCAGAATGGGAAGCTCTCTTGTGTGTATTTTCCTGAGAATCATTGCTAGCTTCTTCCACAGCCTGGGATGGTCTAGGCGGGTCAATTGGAAAACCAGAAGCAACTTCTTCGGGATGAGAGTTGAACATCTCACTCCTGCTCTTGGAGTTGGACTGATCATGTCTTTTCTGTATCCAGAAAGCCAATAAGCGATGAGAACAAAGAAAAAACCGTGGATTGGCAAATGAAATCTTTTCTTGGTGATTTCACATAGATCAGACTCAAGAATCTGTTATAAACTTATGGTAACAACAAGAGAAAGGGGGACATAATTTTGAACCCAGTTTTATTTTTGACAGAACAAGGACCACAGTCACTATAAAATACGCAAAAACCTATAAGAAAAACAATAGCTACCAACAATTAACTACTGCAAAGGTATGAACTCCTCTATATAAGAGTTAGTAAAACTTACCTACTTTTTTCTACTCTATATTAATATTCTTGCTTACTCTTAACTTTAAATGCCTGTAAAGATATGCCATCAATTCAGTTACTTAGATTGAAAAAACATTTTTTCCTGAGTTCCTTAATGGTTTTTCTCTAATTTTTCACTTCTTTAATTGTGACTACTATATGCAAGTGTCTGATAGATTCTAGCTTGCTTTTTCCTTAATAGACACCAATAATCAATTAGTTTAGCATATTAAATGATGTGGGATCATAGGTCAATATCAACACAGACCTGCATCGATGAGACTAATTCAGCATTAGCACCAGGAGCTGGAACTGCACGAGATTGTCGTGGTCCTTTCCTATCAAGATCATGCCTTTGACCCTTGCTTCCAGCTGCCAATTGTCTGTAAATTTCTGTCAGTTAGGAGATATTTGATAACACTAAAATACTTGAGTAGAAGTATAGTTTACATAGCCAATTTTCAGGTAAAATATCGACGAGTTTTCAGGTTTCACATATAATTAGGTAAGTGATTTAGCATCTTATTTATGGTGTATTACATGGTTACATGTTAAGATTCAGTAAACACCTTCTAGCTTCTTCGTCCCGTACTTTGACATCAAACTCTTTGCTGGGAGGATATTTAGGCAAGACTGAAGGATCACAAGGATGTGGCCTTGTTGCAAAGAACTACAAAAGAGAGCACACCACATACCATATAAGATTTTCCATTTGCTTAGTTTCTCGGCATTAACTACAGAGAAATGGGAACTCCAGCTACAAATATGAAAAAAGTATTATAACATGATCCTTGATATGAGAAGAAAGGGTTTATGGTTTTTGTGTTACCGGGCCTTACTTGAGCAAGAATAATATTGGAATTTTACTTCAGCTTATGTTCTGTTTGTTTGTTTGTCCCATTACAATGCATCATTCTTCCTTTGACGTACCACATCCTCAAGAATAAATCTATCAAAAAAGTCTGGGAGACCTGGGAGACAATTTCGATGAAGTATGGACACACCACCTAGAGTTGAGTATAGCTAGAACATATGGGACATGGACATGCCTCGGACACACCAGGACCAGGACACAAGTTTGACATGCCAGGTGATGTGAAATTCTTGTAACGTTTTCAAGTTTTGACCCTCCAAGAACACAGGTCTATCTAACATTAGGGACATGACGTGGTCGATTTTGAAACTTTTGAAAAACACAAATCTATGGAAAATGTTAATTTTATAATATACAGAAGTACTATAGATCAGTTCAGGCGTTCTCTGTTGAGTTTGCCAATTTGTTCATGCCCGAGCCCTTGTTTACATCTTCAAATCCATCTCCCACTAAAGATGAGCACAAGCACCTTTTTCCATCTTTCCCCCCTCCTCACTACTTGCTTTAGTAATTGCTTCTCTCTGCCAATTACGCAGCAAAGCAGCAGCAAGACAGGAAGAGGATATGTTACAAACTGTGGCAATGTGTTAATTTTGTTAGCCCCTGTTTGATGGGCATTATTTTGAGAAAATGGAGTTTTGAATAATGATTTTTTGGAGAATGTCATATTTTTTGGTTTACGTGCACAATGTTTTATTGTATAAATGTGTAGATGAAAATGAGTACGAGAATTAAAGAGTTTTGAAATAATAGTTATCAAATAGGGGCTTAATTTTAATTCAACTTAGATGCCTAGACCCAAATTGAAGATGCAGTCACATCACAGGGCCACAAATCGCACTTCTAGGAAAGGACAACAGATCGTGCACAATGTTTATTTCTCTGAACCTTATTATATAAATTTAAAATCTGGTGTACATATTATCTTCGTTCATACTGCTCATAGACAAAACACTATAATGGTTATATTTTTTACCAGTATAAGCCCATGGAATATTCATATCCTGCTTTTTTGAAAAATTACATGGCATGTCCTGTGTCCAATTGTCCATATCCACGCATCCCAGTCGATGAATATCCCATATAAAACTTGATAAGTCAAAGCTTGAATAGTATTGTTTGGAGTGAGGACAAAGAGCTATGACCTAAGATGCACAGACACGCATGTGTCCAACACGACACTTGTCGGATACGTCGACAAGCGAGTTTTCAAAAAAACACTGACACGAAGCATCACTGATACGCTCATTAAATTTCTTAAAATTCTTGATTTATATAGTATAAATTTAGTTTTATACTTTTTATTAATTTTTCTTGTTGAAATCTTCTAATATGAGTACCCATTTGTTATTTTAAAATTCTTCATTTATATAGTCAATGTTTGATCCCCATTTTCGGGGTAAAATGTATTATGGAATAGTGATTTTTTTGGAGAATGAGTGATTAAAAAGTAAGGAAATTTTTTTGAAATACGTGTAATTATTTTATGGGAGAATGTGTAATTGAAAATGAGTTTTGAAAAAAAATGTATTATTGAAAAAATGAGGCTAAAACAGGTGCATAGTATAAATTTAGTTTTATGCTTTTTATTAATTTTTCTTGTTGAAATATTTTCAACATGATTACCTATTTGTTACTTGTCAATAACTTTGAATCAACAATATATTAATTTTTCTTGTTGAAATATTTTAAATATGAGTACCTATTTGTTATTTACTAATAACTTTGAGTTAAAAATATATAATGATTCTAATAAAAAAAGAAAAGTGATCATGGTAGAGTGTCAGGATCCAACATGTGTCGGACACTGAAACGCTGCTTTAGTTGGAGTGTCCGTACAAGAGAGGCTATGACCATTCATGTGATCATTGTATCTTCAACTCTAACTCGTCTTTTACTAATCAAGAAGAATTCCTTATTCACTTCTAAAGGTAGCAAGCTTATCAAAATGATCCCACCTTTTAGCTAGTGCCAAATTTCCTCATCAGAAAACTGGGAACCAACTTTATAAATTCTTTCCCTTTCTTTCTTTTTGCTCCAGGGAATATATTGGGGTTTGAGGTGTTGGAAGAGAAGAGGAGGGAGACCAAGTATACTACTAATTCACCAACACTGGAAAATCTAATTGCTAATATGCAAGCAAAAAATGTAATTTATAGGAAATTTGCTACCTCGCTCTTTAAAGCAGAGGCTGCAGATCCACGATCTGCAGGATCTATTGAAAGCAACATCTCTGCGAGTGCTAATGCTGGAGCTGGAAAGTCTAGAAACATTTCTGCAACACGGCGTTTATAAGGTTGTTGAGGCTTGAAAATTGTTGCATGAGGCAACTTCGATTTCTTCCAATACTCTTCAGAGGGTGACCCACAAAGTTTGAAAATTTTATGTAACTGCTCAACCTACAAAACAAAGTCCAAAAAGATC
Source organism: Fraxinus sp. D2006-0159 (assembly GCA_903798375.1). Classification (NCBI taxonomy): domain Eukaryota; kingdom Viridiplantae; phylum Streptophyta; class Magnoliopsida; order Lamiales; family Oleaceae; genus Fraxinus; species Fraxinus sp. D2006-0159. The sequence continues at coordinate 10,357 of CAIGRQ010108119.1, read as the reverse complement.
ACTGTGCCATTGTCATGAGGTTTTACTGATTTATTTATTTTTTTCCCAGTGGAGAAATTAAGGTGGATCTCTTTTTTGTAGATTAATCAAAAGAGAACAGTGGGAAATGTCAAGATAAATGAAACAAACAAGCAATGCCAAAATCAGAATTATCCTAAGATATTTTAGTATTCAAATGTGAGTTTATATACTAATGCTTCATATTAACAAATGTGTCTCAGTACGAGTAGTATTTGTCAGTCATAATCTTCAGTAAATTATACATATACAATTGTGATATGCCGCTCACAATAAATAAAAAATATAATTGATAAAACAAAGATAAATGCTCGTGCAATGAATAGAAAGCTTGCAAACAATAACTTTTCACCAAATGAAAATGGCGTCATGTCATACGGCAGTTGAAAGTGATGCATCTAAAGCAGATGCTAAATATCAACACTAATTTCAATTTTTCAAAGACAGGCGTACTCATGATTTATCCCCAACAACAATCAATATATCTAAGTACTTGATTTTAAGTCACCACTAAGATCATAAACTTTATTTAAGGAGATGAAAATCCGTCTACCAAGGAGATGTTGAAGCCAATTCTAAATAATCTATTGAAAATGAAAATCACATCAACAATTGCAATGCAGATATAGGAAAACCAATGACAACTTAGTAATCTAAACGAGATATGGTGGGAAACCAGAAATTTCAAGTGATTATAAAACCCTGACATAGGAGATCTCTCTAAACCATCAGAGCTCCTTAAATTAGAAATATGAACTCCAGAAGATAAAGACTGTAACAAGTAACTATCCATCTTCCTCACTTGTGGAAAGCCCCAGAAATTAGCAATTATTTTAGAAACACTTCTAAAGTAACTATCACAATCCACAAGATCCAAGAAACATGAAGCTAACGTAGAGACCTTGAAGTGCTGTCTAACTATTTGAGAAACTGCCAAAAGCATTTTTGCCCGCGTTAACTTCACTTCAATCCTTTTCCTTTGGAGAATAGGAAACCTGGTAATATGGGGCACAAAAGGTAACTTTGGCCATTAAAAGCATTAAGTAGTGTCTGAAGTTAACCTAAAATCTTTTTTTTCCTGATAACCGTAGATGTTCGGACCAGCTTGCGCGCACCTCGACTAATTCCACGGGACTCTGAAGTTTACAGTCGGGTACTCACCTCAGTGGCCCTGAGGGGACTCGAACTGGTGACCATTGGGGAGCAAACCCAAGACCTGACCAATTAACCTAAAATCTTTGACACAATTTAACTAACGACCCATAGGGCATAAAATGTAACTTTGGCCATTAAAAGCATTAAGTAGTGTCTGAAGTTAACCTAAAATCTTTGACACAATTTAACTAACGACCCATAGCGGCAACTAATTCTAGTTTCTGCTTACCGATTGAATAAGAAGCTTCCCCTAAAGATTAAGTGAATATACTAGAAAAAAATTCGGTGATATTTTCACATTTCCATATAGCAAAAATAAATAATTTTAAAGGTGTTTATTTGTAAACTATATATTCATTCATTAATTCATCAATCCGCCTATTTGTGGTCTCTCGTATGATGAAGTGGAGCTTCATATTTTTAAAATTCATGTTCTCACACACTTAAGCCTACATTGATTTATAAATGCTTAACAAATTTGGACTTCATAAATAGCTGGCTGCCAAACATGATATGCAATATTTTCTTCTTTAACAAAAAATAAGAAGACATATAGTTTTCTTCATGGTTCTATTAGAGTATATAACTACTAAATAACAAGATTCACCAAGCAGGCACTAGGATTTACTAAGACTAGATAAATGGAGAAAAATAATAATTCAAGGAAGTATTTGCAATTGTAAAGGTTCTTGTCGACCAAAGATGGATGCAATTCAAAAAGATTGTCATTGTCAAGTGCCCTTTTAGGAGCAAAATGTTGTTCTATAGCAACATCTGAGGCTTGACTTTTAGAACATCTCAAGCTGTATCATCCAGTTGATCCATATTTCATGAATGGTATGCAGCAACGAACATCAATTCATTGTTCCTCTTTCCTCCCTTTATCTTCTTTTCAGCTTCTCTATTTATTTTAATGTTACTATTGGTCATTCTTTTTTTCTTTTTTTTTTTTTGGGGTGTCATAGGCAAGGTCGATCCCTTTTGAAAATAGAGAGAGAGAGAGAGAAAAAAAATGCTGAGAATATACCTCTGTTCTTCCAGGCATGATAGGTTTTCCAGAATATAGTTCAGCAAGTATGCAACCTGCACTCCATAAATCCACAGCAGTACCGTAGTAGGTGGCACCAAGTAGAAGTTCAGGTGGCCGATACCACAGGGTAACAACACGGCTCGTTAGAGGCCGACTCTGATGAGGATCAAAGAAACTTGCCAGACCAAAATCTGCAATCTTCAGGATGCCATTATTGTCAATTAGAAGATTTGAACCTTTTATATCACGATGCAGGACATTGCGACTATGACAATGATCAAGTCCATGCAAAAGCTGTTGCATGTAACACTTAACCTGGAAAAAAATAACAAAACCGTCATACTTTCTTGAGCAACCAAAAACACTAAGCCTAGTACATGCTACATATTAAAATCACGCACTTCAAAAGTTTGAGAAACCCACACAGTATGAATAAGAGATCACATATCAAAGCGAGAAAGGGAAAAATTGCAACTATAGCTGATCAAACAAATTTTCTGAGCACCTGAGGTTCAGTAAATTTGACCCCAGGGTGAGATGCAAGGCCTGCCAAATCATGCTCCATGTACTCAAAAACAAGGTACAGGCTGCAAGACATCCGAGATGTAACTAGACCTTCCAATTTAATTACATTTGGATGGTCAAGCCTACGTAGAATGTGGATTTCCCTTGCCATGAAACGAACACTCTCAGGCTCCAGGTTATCAAACCTCACTTTCTTCAAAGCGACAATCTTCCCTTGGTCGAGGTCGCGAGCACGGTAAACATTACTATAAGTACCCTGACCAATCTAGAAAAAAACAGATCCATAAAATAAAGAAAATATATTAGCCAATAAGTAATGTCAATAAATATTGCAATCATCAGAATGCAAAATTCACCAGTAAAGCATGTTTCATAACTAATTTTTTATCAACCAGTCTAAATGTTAGTTCCATAATGCCGTGTGCATATACTCCATGATATCTTGAAATAACAAAGATGATATAAGAAAAGAGTCCCAAGCACCAGGATATGAGAATCGAATGCATCCTTGTTCAATCGAAACCCTAAACATAAGCATAGAATTCTGATAAGGACCAAATTAGAACTATTCGACTTCATAAGAATCCCAATCCAACTACTTGATTTTCTGATTACTAATTTTTTTATCTCCATTTTGCTTTTATACTAAAAACTTAAAGTTGCTGACAAACTACAAAGCAGACAACCTTCAGATTAGTATATGTTTGGGAAGTCATTAAATAAAAATTTAATTGATTATAAGCTATGTGTCCTACAAAATGTGTGGATAATGTGGGTAGTAAATTTAGGTCTACAAAATGTATGGATAAAGAGTATATTTGATCAGCTTAAATTATAGTTTAATCAATTCCCAAACATGCACTTAAAAATATTTTGGACTACCTCTTGTGATAAAGCATGCATGTCCAGTACAAAATCCTGCAAAATCACTTGTTGGTCTTTTGTTCTGACAAAGTTGTCACGAGTAATAATGGAAAATTATTATATTATGTTGTTTAATCCTCGTGAGACATTCATGCATTTTACGCTCAAGGGCAAGTGGCAACGACTTCTGCAAACTTTTATTTCTCCTTTTTTCGCATTCAGGCAGGTTTCATGCTATTTTTTACTCCAGTCTGACATGTATTGTAAGGTAATTGAATAACCGACACTGATGGCTCATGTACCATTGTGAGTGCATGCACGCTCACATGCACACGCGTTTAGTATTTCAGATTAACAATTGTTGGGGTAACAAGGATTACACTTCAAAAGGTTTCCCTGGATGTTAACTTCTATAAATTGTAATCCTCAATCTACTGAATGGAAGGAAGAGGCTTTCAAGAAAGTGAAATTGCGACCATCATTGAGCACGATAGATTGATCTATTTCCTTTTAGATAACATTTTAGAAGTACATTATAACTAGTAACTACATTCCAGAGCAATGCTAAGTTGGTTCATGACAAAAGTCAACAAAAGAAGCATACCTTATCCAGCTTTTCGAATGAATCTGCCCTCCTAGGCATCCATCCTCTAATAGCTTCACCAGCAACAGCGGCCAGCCATGGTGGCCATCCAGCGGAGACCTGCTCCCCTTCCGTTGCTCTAGGGACCATGCCCATGCCAGGATGTTGTACCACAGAAATATACTCAGCCTTCTCCGTCTTCCTCTCGAAATTCTCATTATGTGACCTAGCTGAACCTTTCGCTTGCTTATCTATCAACACTGCCCTCCCAACGCTATTATTATTATTATTATTATTATTGTCCAACCATTCTTTTACCCTGCTCTCATCCTCCCTCCTTGAGGATACCACTCTAGGGACTCGTAAATCCAAAGATGTTTTATTAGACAGCCTCTCCCTCGAACTCTCCTTACTATCCCCTACAGCATAGGGCTTACAACAAACACCGCCCATTCTACTTCAAAACACCACAATCCCAAAACAGACCACCTCCCAAAATCAAATCTTTTTCACTCTATTCCAACAAGAAACTCCTCTTCTTCCATTGCTTCACTGCAGCAAACAATTTACCCAAGAAACTAACTTTAACCCATAATTCAACTCAAACAGAGTAAAAATGTACAATTCCAACTCAGGCATCAACAATCTGCATATCATGCCATAAATAGCGCACAGAAACTAACACCAAACCCTAAAAGAAAACTTTTTTAAAAAAACCCAGATAGAAAAAACGGACCCTTCACGAAATGTATAATTATTGGCACAAGAAAGTGAGACTTTGGCAGAAAATCCAAATGGGTTCAACGGTGAAGTTGAGATTGTTAGCAGTTTACCGTTTGACATGGGTAGATCTAGAGCATGGATAGAATTTTGTGCAGAGAAACAGGGAGGGATAAAAGGGGGTTAATTTTTACTGTCAAAAATGTATGTAGAGCTTAGTTATTGTGTTAAAACATATTTCTGACGGCCCAGCAGCATTTTTATCAGTTTCAGAGAGAGAGAGAGAGAGAGCTGTGAAGCCCAAGGCGTCATTCGTTGGGGACATTCTTCTTACTTTTTCAAGATTCATTTTTTTTTTGTATGAAATTATTTTTTCTTATAAAAATTAACACGGTTGAAAATCATTATTTGAATTTTTTTCAACATATTATTTTTAATTGCATGTCTACACAATAAAATATTGTGAGTTCTAAACTTCTTTTACTTTTTAACCACACATTTTCTAAAAATACTATTCAAAATAAGGTGGTTATATTACCACCACATTTTAATTGCACTTAAACTCCTTAATCTTTACTTGTTGTAACAATTATTTTCTTAATTTTTTCGTCTAATTTTTATCTTCAATTTTTTCATTAATTAGTACACCTCGTCCTTAATGATGATTTATGTTAAAATATTTTGTTTCCGTGTTTTGAAATGAGGGAAAAATATTTTTTCATAATTTTAATTTTATTTATTTATTTAAAATATGATGAGAAAATAAATTGATATAAGCTATTTTAAAGAGCTTTTTGGATATAAACTGTTATCAAATACCAAATGTATTAGTTAACGAAAAGTTTGAATATAAGAATACTGTGAAAATTTGGTAGGGACGTAAATATAATGAGTAAAGATTGAGAATAATAAGTATGATTAAAATATGATGTAAGAAATAAAAATTGTGGTAAAAATATAATTATCCTTTAAAATATTGTTTTTGATAAATAATGATTGTCAAATAGGGCTTAGCTCCCGTTTGGTGCACATTATTTCCAAAAAAATGTATTTTTTTTTTTGATATGATGGGGAATATGTGGTTGACAAAAAGAAAAAGAAAAGTTATTGATGTGATGGAAAATATTATTTTATTGAAGAATGTATAGTTGAAAATGAGTAGAAGAATGAGAATGAAAAAAAAAAAAACGTGACCCAAACAGGGGCTCTTTTAAGCAGACTTATTTTTTCATAAGTTGATTTCCACTTCTAGTCTTTGCTAAGTCAATCCTCCTTATATGTAGAATACGGGGGCGTGTAAGTTCCCCTTTTGGGTTAAAATAAAAATTAAAAAAAATCAATTGATTAGTCAATTTTTGTTTTTCATATATGGCTTCCATTAAAATGGAGATTTTTGGGAAAATTTTATTTTGAAATAGTAATTTTTCAGATAATATATGGTTAAAAAAAAAAAAAAAAAGGCTGGATTCACGTGTAAAATATGGTTAGATGCATTGAATATTGTCACTTCAATTACCATTAACTTTTTGCACCTAAAAATCAAACACTTTAACTTATTTCCTGGATTTTAATGTGAGTGGGAAGTGGCAATTGTCGTAGTTCTTATCTTCCTCCTTTTATTATGAGTCAAATGAGCACTGCCATGGCCTACTTAGCCCCTTTTTGACAATTATTATTTGAGAAAAATAGAATTTAAATTTCCATGTTTGACGGTTATTATTTTCTACGTACTAATTTTTAATAACACGCACAATAAAATATTTTACATGTAAATTCAAAAAAAAAATCATATTTTTTAATCACGCATTCTTCTAAAAATTATTATTTGAACAATTATTTTTTCCAAATAATGATTATCATACAGGGCTTAGCATGAAGCAAATTTAAGTTTTTGGGTCCATTCAATTGATATCTTCCACCTATATACCTAACATTTTAAAAAAAGGTCTTTTTCAAACTAATTAAGCTGTCCAGTAACTTTCTCCTTTTTATTTCAAGTATAAATATAGTCTGCCAATGTAAATTCAACCACTACTATAACGGACGGTCCTGCCTTCTCTCTCATAAACTTGAAAATTTCATGTGGATGAACAAGTATGAAATAAGTGGGAGAATTGCCATTCGAGTAAATTTATTTATACTTGTGATGTTTTGAAATAAAGATAATAGTTTATTTATTTATTTCTTTAATAATTTTTTTGTATTAAATTGAGCTTGCATTTTGTTCATGGATCGACTTGATATTATAAATCGAGTATTTAATTTGTTAAATACGGAAAGAATTGATTTATAATTCGATTTAAAGTTTATTGTCCACAATCGATAAATAAAGATGAACGCTTTATTTTGATAAGATTGTCTCAATTTTATTTGAAGTTGATCTTAACTTTAGCAATAAAATTGATTATACATTTTTGGAATGTATTGGACTGGACCACGTGAAATTAATTCATGGAATTAAACACTTGAATTTGATCTTGACTTTAGCAATAAAATTGATTATACATTTTTTGGAATGTATTGGATTTGACCATGTGAAATTAATTTATGGAATTGACCAATTGAATTTAATTTCACTTGACTATTGTACGTTGTACCCTAATCATGAATAAGTAATGAACTTTGATTACTAAGAAGTTTTTTATATGAAATATGTAACCTATTTAATAGGTACAATCATGACCTCAAGAGATTTTCTAATAAACAGTTAAATATGAGCTCAATAATTCGACATGATTGTTGAATTAATACTGTGATGTGATCACGTAGAACTGTCAAATAAAAAATGGGATTGAGGATATAATGTATATTTGGAAAGGGGGCATTTTGGTCATTCTATCCAGTTCCAAATATTCAACGTGATTAATATGAGTAATATGTAAGAGCAATTTGTCGGATGATATAATTATTGTAGCTCAGTAATTTCAATTAAATTATGAGTTCAATTACATTCTTTTAGGTGGAATAGACAGTGATTAATAAATTATCTAAACAGATGAAGAGTTGAATGTGTCAAGATTAATTTATTGGAGCTTGATTTAATTCGGTTCATTTGGTTCCTTCAGTGGCTTCAAAATAAGAAACAGAATAAATTATAAGAGTTATGATTTATTATTATTAACTGTAGAAATATAAATTAATTAAACCGGTGTCTTGCATGTGCTAAACATGTGCTATTAAGATGTGTAGGTTATGATTTGGATAATGACAAAAAGAGATTTCTTTTTTACAAGGACTTATCATCCAATCAAAAGAAAGTTGTAGTAGGATTGGAAGTCTTGTGAATCAAACTCATTATAGAAACACACACCTTTTGTGGGTTTAATTAATATATGCAAAATTTTATTTTTTGTATTTTTTGTGCCCTGACACAAAAATAAAATATCCCCACAATTTTTATTTCATTTTACTTTTTTTTTTTTGTTCTTGAAGAGCACTGGAAAAGGCCAAAAGGTTTGAAAAAAGAATATCAAACAAGGAGGCTTGAAGGTGGAATCAAAAAGATCAAAGATCAATGAATTTTTCTTGTAAAGCACGCTACAGAGGTAATTCCTCAAATACCTACGTGGTATTTTTACTCCAAATTATTTCATTCTTGTTAATACACGACTTAATAAAATCCTTCATATTTTCCAACGTATGTGCACTCTGTAACGACACTCGAAATTGATATTCTATTTAAATAATAATAATTAATGCACATCGCACCTGCCTCAATTTAGATCTACTTTAGAATCATATCAGGAGAAAAACGTATTTGCCTTGTTACGACAAAAGATTTCACAAAATATTACAATATGGTGTGTATATTTAAAAATATTGTATTTATGTAAGTTATATATATACACACTACATTCTAAAATTAGACCAAAATCCACTTCCTGTAACTGAAAATTTAAAATACGCATATATTTACGTTTTAATTTAATGTCTCTTCCAAATCGGAAGAATTTCAAATTTAAGATGTGTATTATAAGAAATGTCGCTAGACTGTAAGCTAATACATAGAAATTGAAATTGATGATATTACTTACTTCGTGTGTAGAATGAATTCTATTGCAGAAATTAAATTTCATAATCTATGGATTTATTATCTCTTGCATTTCAACAGATACACTCAAAATATTACTTAAATGTTATGTATTGAAATTGATGGTATTGTTGTAGAATGAATCGTGTTGCATAATATTACGTTAACAACCCAGACGTTGTTGTTATTCTTTTGGGTTCTTATAATATATTTTTTTCACCCACCTATGTAATGTAGTGTTCAGTAATCCGTATAAAATTATTCGAATATTACATTAATATAATGTCGATATGCAATTATGTGATCTTGAAATATGACATTGTATACACATTACGATATTTTATAAATGGTAACCATGGATTACGATGTTTGCTTTTGGGATTTCTTTGGTGGAGCATTCGTGCGAGAATCAATATTTACAGAATTTGAAAGGGCAATAATTGGGGACTTTTATGACGGTCAAACGTATAGAAAGTGTATGTTTGGTGGAGTAAAATTAGCTACGATATTAAATATTATTAGGAGTTGTGTTTGTGTGTGTGTTTTTTTTTTTACATTTCAATTTTACTTAAAATTTATAGTAATTATGGGATAAAAAAAGGTCAAAACGTAGTCTTTGAATATTTCATAAATATTAGGTAGGTGGTGTAGTTTCCTCTCGGGGAACAATACACACGCAAGGTCTTAACTATACACCATTTCAATTTTAAGAATGAATGTTTAACATTTTCGAAAGTCAAGTGATATATATTATATATAAATTAAAATCTATTATATACATCCTAAAACCAAGCATTTAGTTACCATTAAAAATAGGAGTATCAAAAAGAAAAAAAAAAAAAAATTGTGACCACAACTGAACAAAAGAGAAAAGCCACAAAGATTTATCATAACATCAATTGCCACCATCAAAATCTGGTAATTGAAAATAATCGAACTATTGAAGTTACAAATTGGAAGTTGTCGTTGCAGTAGATCGGAAGCTTGAACAAAGACAGGAATAAAAATAGGGCTGGACAAAAGTCCCGAATCGGACCAGACCGAACCCGAACCCGAACCGAATCGAACCGAATGGTTTTTCATAAGTTAAATACCCGAATCGAGAACCGATGAATTTGGGTCGAGTCTCAGGTCTAGACCAAGAACCGAAACAAAATAATTTTTTATTTTTTTATTGAATTAATTAAATTATTTTATTTTTTCTAAATAAATTAACAACTTTTTCTAAATAAATCAGATCGTTTCATAATTTTAATTTTAAAGCCCGTTAGCTCATTTTAAAGAAAAGAAACAATGAAATTTGTGATCCATTTACAGTTTTTGTAAAGAATATGGGCATCCGTCATAATTATATCTTAATAATTGATATGACTACATGACTATTTGAATTTGCTCATTAAATTTAAAGTTTTCAAACGAGATAAAATTCTAA
>CAIGRQ010108109.1:0-11290 GCA_903798375.1 Fraxinus sp. D2006-0159 | reverse complement strand
ATTCCAACTTATGGATTTATTTTGCAACTATAATGAGCGGTTTTGAGTTCATTTGATATATTTTAAAAATTTAGGTCTAACTTCGTACTATAAAAATTGGTTGGTAGCCAGCTGGAAACTTTCCAAACACAATAATACCCCCAAACTAAAAACTAAAAGAAAAGAAAACCCTCTCATTTCTCTCCCTCTCTGATTGCAGTAAAGAAAGTGTTTGTAGGTGAAATTTAGCGGGTTATTGATCCATGGCGTTGTCGAGGCTTCGACATCCGGTGATCTCTCGAGCCCCTTCGCTGCTCAGGGCTCGTTTTGTATATTTTTCCTCCACTCATCCATCATTCTATCGGTACGTATTGTTTTTCTCTCTCCAGTTTGTTTTTGTAAATCTTTGTATTTTTTTCTACATCTGGATCAATACAATTCGTTGATTGAGAAAGAATTATTCATTTCGATTTACGGGAAAAAATTGAAAAAGAGATCTAATGGTTGGTGAAAATGGTCAAAGGCAAGCCGCATAAATGAGTACTGAAAATGTTCAATTATAATTTCAACTCAGGAAAAAACGATTCTTATTGGATATACACTAATAAAATTCGTATATGGAATTAAAATGATTAAATTCGTTCTTTAAGTTGTAATTTGTATTTAAATGATGACTACGCGTGTATATATTTGAAACTAAATACTAAATTAATTAATTCTTTTAAGTTTTAATTTGTATTTGAAGGATGTGTACACATTGCTTATATTGATGTACATCACATGCAGAGAAGATTACACTGATTAAATTTTGATTGAGAGAAGAGTCACTCAGGACCTGCAGTATCTGCTTGATTTCCATTCTCATTTTCCGAGATTTATTACAGTTAATAAATTTTATAACCTATCAGAACTAAGTTGCCCGTGCTTCTTTCAAACACCAATGTTTGTTACTCAAAAGGCTGCTGTTTTTTTCGACTTTAACATATTTTCGTGGGAATTTCTTCAATACAGTAGCTTTTAAAGAACGTGAACATATATATTGCACTTATTGCAGGTTAAATTAATACTACATTACTGATTAAGAGAAACTTATGTGATCAGTAAGACACTTTCTTTTTTTGGTCTTGCACTCTAATGCTGTGATTGGCTGATGAAGACAGTGAATGAAGGTTGTCTACATTACATCAGTAAATTGATAAACACATAAAAAATTGTAACTCAGGGGGTGTCTTTGATATTATCTCTTTAGAAATCTGGATGGGAAAAGGGAATCTTCATAAATCATAAGGTTATTATCCTACTGACTGGAAAAAGCTACACCAGACATGTAAATTGCTTCTGTTCTACTAGGAAGCTCTGAACTGTATGGAAAGTAAATGTTCCACTTCACCATCTCGTAATACATCTAGAGTTTTTCTTTGCTGAATTCTGGATTTGGAGATACCAACTTGTATCATCATGTCATGGAATCCTTTTCTTGTAATGGATTGGTAAAAGCAAATGATCGGGGTACTAAGCAGTTCATTTGGTAGAAAGAATTTAGCATATAATTTACTATAGAAGTTTAAGTCAATTGATTGCTCAGTTCTCATTTCAATTTTAAGTCTGGAATGACAAAAATTTTAATCTTAAGATAGACAGTGAGAGCAGATTACCATAATGCAATAAATACGATTCACTCATGAAGTCAAACAGTCCATTACCTATGTCTTCTGCCTTAAAATTAGGCATTTTCAGGCATGGGGCAAAACATTCCTTGCGAGTCACATACAGTTCTTCTAATATACTTTTTGATAAGAAAATCCTTTCATTTTCACGCAATTCTATTTTGTTTTTACTGAAGACCATGTGTAATCTCCTTCACCACCTTCTTAACATCTGTCATGCCTTTTAAATTGCTTAAAGATCTTTAACTTTCTCATATAATATCTTATCGTCAAATTTTGATGCTGTAGTTCGAGGATGCTGATCTCTAATGCTGATGTTGAGGTCACTTTGTTAAGGTTTGAATCTTCACACTTGTTATCTATCGCCCATTTCTTTGCTTCTTTTTATCTTGGTCATGCAGTTCAAAAGTGAGACAATATAAATTTTACTTAAAATTTCATTTCCGATGTTGAATTTTTTACGCGAGTAGTTTGAGTTTCTGAAGCTGTTCTTTACTGATCCATTGCCATATAATCACAAACAACTTTTTATCTTTAACCTGGGACCATACCCTGTTTATACCTACCTCATTTGGCTGTAAAACTGTGGAATTTACTCTGTACATGGCATCAGATTGGTTGTTTGGAGACTGCATATCTAATTAACCGGACTTGTAATTTTCTGGTCCTCTGATTTATTAACGATGCAAGTTTATCAGGCCTACTCTTTTTCCAATGATCAATGGAGTTCACAGCATTTCTTCTAAGCTGAAGGTTAGTAATGAAAATACGTTGGAGATTTACCTTGCACAAATGAGTTCTTTTTCTAACTGTGATTATGTGAATTTGACAGTGGCAGAGTGGTGTCCGAAATTATTCATCTTCAGGTATACCTTTCTAAGTTCAATATTGCAACTACTCGAGCAAATTTGTCTATCTCAGAAATTTTCTGGTCTTTAAAGGAAAGAATCCTGAGAAAAATGAACAAGGGCTCAAAGGAAACATCAAGAATAATGTGAAAGAAAAGAGTGAAGTTATTGGTATTTGGTAGTAGTTCTCCCGTCATTTGCAACTTCTTGCTGAAAACCGGTCATTATAATGCAGAGGGCATGCCTCTTCAATTGTTCTCTTGTCTAATTTCCTATTCTATTAAATGCCTCAAAAACTAAAACATTCTCTATTAAGAAAAAACCAACACAAAAAGCCCAGAATTGCCAAGACAAAGGAGCACACATGTGGATGCCCTAGGCTTATTTTATGAGGGGGGCTCCTTAGGAAGTCGAGATGTAAGCTTGAAGTGTAAGGTTAAAGGCTCTTAATGCATGCCTCTCACTCATGAGACCTTCGAAAATTAATCATCGGGCTCTTTTGAAAACAATGTCTACAATAAAACGAACTAGTTCTGAGATTAATAATCTACTCAAACGTTAAACTTGATATTTCTATTCAAATGGGGGACATACGAGTGCTTCCCTATGTATGCATCTTTTCGTGTGGGGGTTTCTTCGACCATTTCTCTTTCTATAAGTCTGGTTGTGTTAGTATGCACTTGGACTAATTGGTCTGTACAATTATTTAAATTTGACTGTCAATTTTTAGATGTCCAAGTTCATGACCTTTATTCAGCCAAGTCAAATGTTTTAATGAAGTAATTTTCTACTTTTTAAATCTACTCATAATATAATGTGCTTGAGATAGTGAAAGTGAGATGTTCTGACTGTATGGGCCTCGTATGTAAGTGTTAGAAATAATATTTATGGGAAATTAGAGAGAGAAATAGCAATAGATGGAGTAGTTTGATTCTTAGCTCAACTTTTTGAGTTGAGTTAAGTACCGGTTTAGATGACAATTACATGTCATTAAATGATAGATTCATTTAAATGTAAAGTCATTTTTTTTAAAAAGGTAATCAAATATTTGTTAATTAAAGGATAATACAGGGAAAGTTTATTATCAATTTAAACCAGAAAGGAACAACACGAAATTGGACAGCCCGTCTACATATCTAGCAGTCGCAACATGAAACCAAGTATACAATGTTAAATAAAACTATTATTTAATTTGCTCCGTTGTCCATGTTTGATCATCAAAACAACGGTTGTTTATTTCTCTCCACATACACCATATGATGTAACTCGAAATAAGGTCTCATACAAGCTTGCTATCCTTATCTCGAAACTTTCTCCTCCATGCCTTTACGCCTCGATAACACCTAATCCATGTGTTGAGACTCCAGAATATCGTTCCACAGCAAATGAGCAAACATCACAATGAAAGAACAAGTGGTCAATCGTCTCCATATCCCTCCTACGCATATAACACTACTCTATAACATAAAAATCCCTTGTTCAAAGATTATCCACCATTAATACATGTCCCTTGACTATCATCCGTAGGAAAAATGCCACCCGTAGAGGCAGTTTACATTGTTATACCATTTTAAGGGGAACAAATTCTCCACAGATCCCAATAAGGATCTAAAATAAGTGCCAACTGAAAATGTACCATCCCATGTCAACCTCCATGATGCAGGATGGATTGAGATTTCACCATAGAATTAATAAACAACAAAAGATAAAACAGAAGAAGAAAAAGAAAAGAATCATGGGGAAAGAGAAAATTAGTTGCAACCAATCTTAATTTTATCAATTCATCCTGCATCAAATTTGGTATCAGAGCTAAACTTGGGTAACAATTCATCACCTTCAACAATTCTTCCAAGAGGAACACAACCTCAACAACTCAGGGCCAATCGTTTCCTTTTTAGCCTAAAACTTCACCCATTACTTTCTACCATACAAACCCTGTCAAGTAAAGATATATGAACTCTTTCCAACCCCATTCACCACAATAAACCAACAGAACTATATACCATCAGCCAAAAATTCATCCTTGAACAACAATAGTAGCAGAAGCGCCCAAAAAAAAAAAAGACGCTGATGATGTCCAATATTAACGTTGCCCTAAACCCCAATATAACCATACATACAGCCCATTAACCCGAGCTCTACACAAACAGGTCCAACTTTGACGCAACAAGTCTGCCCATTCCCAGTATATCATATAGTCCATTACACAGATAATACCCAAATTTATTAACTCCACTCATGCCCAAACTAGTAAACCCAATTAGTCTCAACTCTTAAGCCCAATTACTCTCATCACCCCCTCCGCTTTGATACCACTCCACCTGCTACAATCACCATCTTCTACCCTGATTTGCACTTCATACAAAGATGTTAAAAGCATCGCATAATCATCTAATTCTCAGTCTTGTAAACCCCGCCCAAAAACAATATTCCAATTGAGACTCGTTATGTATATCTCCATAGCAGTTGACACCAACGTAATACGATACAAAGTCAATCTATCCCAATAATCGCTCCACCCTCGTTAGATATACCGCCACAAACTCACCCCATAAGAACTCGACTGAGCACCATCCCTCTCCATAACACCATATTTTGTCCTTATAATTTCTCTTCAAAAACTCTCCCTCTCCACTCCGAATCACCACAACCACTTACCCAACAAGGTCTTATTCAACAATACAAGGCTTCTCAGTCTGAGACTCCGCAATCTTATGGGAGAACAAACCGCACCCCAGTTAACCAAATGTAATTCCCTCTCCTCACCTAATCCTTCCCAAAGAAACTCCCTTTGAATCCTTTCTAATCTTTTTGCCACTACAACGGGAATATGAAAAATGACAAGAAATAAGTAGGGAGGTTTGACAGAGTGAACTCATTTAATTGCAAAGTCATTTGATTCATTTAATTAAACAAATAAAATATAGCTACCGAGACTAGTGCTCTAGCACCGGTAGGGATGAATAACATTATTCTTTTGAGTTTAGTTTGTTGATTGGGCCTGAGGGCCCAAATCTACCTGAATGACTTTTTTCTATTAGACTTAACTAGGCCCTGCTGACCTAAATGACTTTGGTTCTGTGAGACCTTCGTGCCCAATTTCCTGGTCTTGCTTGACCTTATATGGAATTGAATTGTTTGTTTGTTTGATCTCTTTGAGGCCAGCTGAGTTCTTCTGAACTTTCTTTTAATGATTTCCAAGTGAAAGCAGTTAGCCCTTGAAACTTTAGTATCGATATATTAACTCCGTAAATTGATAAATGACAGATACAAATTCTAACATTTTATTTGACTTAACCTATTAAGCTTCTCATAAAATGTTATGTTATTGCAGAACCACCTCATTTAGTGATTCAGATGCCAGCTTTGTCTCCTACAATGGTAAGAAAATATGAACATTAATCTGGAAACATATTGGGACCTTTTACAGGACAAAATTCACCATGATTAAAAACTTTCACGTGCTTGTTCATTTCCTTGCAGACTCAAGGTAACATTGTAAAGTGGAGGAAGAAAGAGGGAGATAAGGTCAGTTGCATTAAGTAGTTATTTTTGAATGGGGACAGAATGACTTGTTATCTTTACATATGATGCCATTTAAACATAACTGCGAAAAAGTACTTGTTTACTTGGAAGAAAGATACCCAAATTTTGATGCTAACTGCGATCTAATTTGTGTTGGCTTTTATTGGATCTAACAGATAGAAGTGGGGGATGTGATATGTGAAATAGAGACGGACAAAGCTACCCTTGAGTTTGAATGTCTTGAAGAAGGGTAAATTCTAATTTTGAGTCTGCTTTAGAATGGGCTCAGCTGTGATTTCCATGAGAAAATCGCAATGATCATTAGATTAAGATACAGTCAAGAATATCATGTTTAAAATTTTATTGCCTCGACAATAGTGACATTTCCTTTAGTAAGCACTACATTGCTTAGATTCTTCTTCTGTTTTTATGCTATTATATTAGTACATTCTCGTGCGTTAAGTCATCATTCCATGCACAAATTTAGTCTCTAATCTCCCTATTTATGTAACTTTATCCACCCAATCAATTGCACATTTTAAATCACCATGATTTTTAATAGTTCTGATGTGATGCTTTGTGGGAGCATAATCCACAGGTTTCTGGCTAAGGTACTAGTGCCTGAAGGTTCAAAGGATGTGCCTGTGGGACAGCCTATAGCAATTACGGTATATGTGCAATATACCTCTAGTATCTTTATTCTTTTTGTTTTGCCCATATCTTGTGTACAGCAACACTCGTACCATTTTTTACACAGTCATACTACATTTTCAAATACAAATATAGATTAAAGGAAAGCTTCTCATTATTAGATGTATAGAGTTCCTATTTTTTACTTTACTGTAAATCCCCCGCAAAAAAAAAAATAAAAAAAAAAAATTATTACATTAATTATTGCCACATTTTTAGTCCATCCTTTGATTGATTTGATTCAGTTGGATGTTATGAGCATCATCTTGTAATTTGACTTCGACTGGTTTAATTAGGTCGAGGATTCAGATGATATAGCTAATGTTCCTGCTGCTGTTAGTGGATCAGAAGTTAAAGATAACAAACAAATTATCACACAAGAAGACGGTGAACAGGAAGCAAGTTCTGAACTTCCTTCTCACATTGTTCTCAACATGCCAGCACTATCCCCAACCATGGTCTGAACAACTGCAACCGAATTGAGATAAAAGATAAATCTTATGCTGTCATATTTTTCTTCACTCTACTACTTGCTGCTCAAGAGTGTTGCTCTTTGTTTGCCTACAGAATCAGGGTAATATTGCCAAATGGAGGAAAAAGGAAGGCGATAAGGTCGGTTCCGAATTTTACAAGGATGCAAATTTGTTAGCGGGATATTTCTCATTTGTGCTGCTTTATGGTGATTATTTCTTTGTTATTCTCTACTTTTTTTACTTGTTGCAGATTGAGGTGGGTGATGTTATTTGTGAAATAGAAACAGACAAAGCTACCCTTGAATTTGAAAGCCTTGAAGAGGGGTAATATTTTTCTTTCTAACTTTGAAATGCATGTTATTGAATGATTTCATATACTGTCAAGATCTCCACAATACTCATATTTTTTACCATGTCACGAGATGATGCTTTGACTAACAGGAGGACCTTAAATAGTAACATAGAAAACAATGAAACTAATAATATTATGATCTTGATTCTGTCTTATAGCCTTGAGTGTTAACCTTTTTGATAATTATGGTGCATTTCATTAGAAAGTTAATAGAATTAGTTCAGTTTTGCCTTTTAGTACCAACTGTTGGGTGCGATTATGTAATTGGTATATTGGGTGCAGGTTCTTGGCCAAAATAATAGCTCCTGAAGGGTCAAAGGAGGTAGCTGTGGGACAGCCCATTGCAATAACTGTAAGTTTTGATGTTTGAACTTGTACCAGCCATTCCTTCTCTTTTCTCGATAATTGAAGGTTCAATCTTACATGTTGGGTTAGGGAATACTTGTAGTTCTTTCATTTCTGGAACTTAGAAGGTGCAATTTCTGTATTGCTGATTATTGCTAGTTCTTTTATGCCTGAAAGTTATATTGTATTCTTATAATTACTTTTAGTGTTTTAATCTCTTCTTCTTGGGCAAACTAATGTAATCTATCTCGCAAGGTTGAGGATCCTAATGACATCGAAGCTGTAAAAACATCTGTTAGTGGTGGTATGGGTGTCAAAGAAGAAAAACCTATCCAGCGTAGTAATACCAAGGAAATAAAAACTCAAACGAGTTTCACTCGAATTAGTCCAGCTGCGAAGTTACTAATCAAAGAACATGGGCTGGCTGCATCATCTATAACAGCATCTGGTCCTCGCGGTACTTTGTTGAAGGGGGATGTTTTATCTGCAATAAAGTCTGGCAAAGGATCCGCCAGAATCTCTGAACCTGAGAAGAAAATTTCTCCATTATCTTCACCCCAGCCGTCGACTTCTTCCTCGATGTCATTAGGATCAAAATCTGATGTACAACGGACAGATGCTCATGACGATTTGCCTAATAGTCAAATCCGAAAGGTATTTTTTATTTGTTGAATAAGTTGCTATGACTTCTTTTTGATTGTCCGGTTGGATGAATAATTGGTGTCAAATACATTAGTGCTTCTTAAAAAGTGGCATTCTTATTAAAACTGTATATTGATTTGTATAATTATCTATAAAATGCTTGTATGAAAGTAACAACCCCTCCAAAGTATAGTTGCATTGTATTGTGAAGATGGATGAATTGCAAGCAAAAATGAGTATAGCTAGGTCATTGAGTTGTGGTAACTTTACAGTAGATGAGGAAAAAATAGAAAACAAGTGGTCATGTGAGTTGAAGATGAGAGGACATTGTAGAAATGAGCTTGCTTGAATTGAATGCAATATATGGTAACAGTGAAGCCCATGGGTAAATGTGGGTATGATGAACAAAGGCATGGATTTATCAATTTTAATGACATTGTCAAACACACTCCTGTAATCTTCTTATGCGAACGGATGCCAGTTGTAAAATGATCTGAAAAGATCCACTTTGTGGCTGCATTATGCTACACGGCTGCAAGGAAAAAAGGAAGACAATGAAATGTCTAAATGTGATCTTTATGTCTGTTCGGGTATTATCTATATCACTTGGCTTTTCCATGCACCTTTCATATATTCAATTGAAACAGAAGTCGATTCTAATATATATGTGCTAGAACTTTTCAATAAGAAATAGAAGATGCCAACAAACATCTAAACCCTTATATGTGTACCCAGAGTTCACGATTTCATTAACATGTCACACTTTCAGAGGATCGGCCTTAGATTCGCCTGTGGGCAGATAAAATCAAGCTTTTAGGAATTTTAATTATATATGTTCTTTACGATGATCCTAACAGAAGATAACTCTCAGAAGTTGAGTGTTACTAGTGCTTCTATATGTCAAACCTATTACCATTTGCACCTCATTCTCTCAATCAGCGTATATTTATTTGCCATAATTGATGCCATACAGCACAACTATGATATGACCTTATGGAAGATTTCTTTTGGTTTTCGAAATAATACACAATCCAAAGCACCTCTTGACAAAAACAATTATTTAAAACTACAATGCTGTTTAATTATTTTCATCAATTTCTTGTTTTCCTGTGAATCAGGAAGCATTATTTACCTTTAGTGGCTATAAACCTTCATCATTTGGTAAATTTGCAGTTTACGTGCACTTTTCTTGCTTCAAATCCCCTTGATTTCTTTTATAGGCTTCTTCTAATCACTTATGCAGATCCTTCAATTCAGTTTCTTCAAATGAAGCTATGTAAAAAACCGCATCCACCATGAGAACTTCATCCCCCATTAGTTTGTTTGTTCATCCATGTGTAATACATACTTCTAATGATTAAGATTGTGTCTGTTTATCAATTTATAAGAGGGATATCGCACTTGATTCTAAACTGGGAAGCCAAGTGATCTATGCCTGATTCTTGATTTATGTCTATGTTTTTCGAGGCTTTTCTTTGTCTTTGATATATCTGTTTGTATTATGATCAGGTTTTGTAGATATGCATATTACTGTTTGTGATGATTTTCGTTTGTAGTCTTATCGTCTACTAAAATGTTTAACATAAGACACATATTTTGTAACTGTTTTCCAGGTGATAGCAACACGGTTGTTGGAATCAAAACAATCTATACCTCATTTATATTTGTCCACAGGTCTTAAACTTCCTAAGATTTTTGTACTTTTAGCACTCTATATCTAATTACCTGTCCATGCTCATGTTAATGGTTTCTATTCAGATGTTATACTGGATCCTCTTCTCTCCTTTAGGAAGGAGCTTAAAGGTATGCGATTTCATCTCTAATTTATTACCTTCCTCTCCTCAAAGCACTAATATAGTTCAATCACATTTTTTCCCCAGCAAAATATGATCTTAAAGTCTCAGTGAATGACATTGTCATCAAAGCTGTTGCTATTGCATTGAGAAATGTACCAGAAGCAAATGGTAAGATGCATTGTTTTTGATATACTGGACCAAATATTGATCAACTTTAAAATGATTTGCAACATGAAACTGAGTTATATTAAATAATTATTGGGGCATGACTAAAAATTTTCAGATTTCTTTCTGTTGGAACTGTTTACAGCTAAGATCTACTAGGTTCTACGTTAATCTAGGAAGATTTTGTTAACCTCCTGCCCTCTTAGCTAAAAGATCTAATAATAGCCAAATATTGGGAACTGCCTGGATAAGAGTTAGAAACAAGAAGAAGTAGCGAGAACCACTTAAAATGGAGGAATCAATTGTATTTCATCCTTCGTTCCCCATGTTCACTGGGGGTCGAATAGCACTGAATTTAATGAATTATTAAGCCCTTGTTTGAGCCCCATTTTTTTGGGCCAAAATGCATTTTTGAATAGTATTTTGTTGGAGAATGTGTGAATAAAAAATAAGGAAAAGTTTGGGATTTGTGTGTAAAATTATTTTTTTGGAGAATGTGTGGTTGAAAACGAGTTTTTGGAAAAATGGGGGCCAAACATAGGCTAAGATGCGAACTACATGAGAGATTGTTTTGCTGGAATTACTTGAGCGGCTCTTCGTCTGCTGAGTCATGCCATTATTGAATCTGAGATATTCTATGCCCTATAAAGTTTAATTATGCTTCAGAGCTGCTTTCACCCATATATTCTTGCTTATTTGACGATTGGACTCCTAAAAGTGTCGATACAATATCTGAATTACACCTGCCCTGCTATAATTTAGTGCTTATACAATGCCTGCTTAATTCATAAAGAACCATTACTATCAG
>CAIGRQ010108106.1:0-12256 GCA_903798375.1 Fraxinus sp. D2006-0159 | reverse complement strand
CATTACCAAAAGTGCACAGGTCATCGGCCTTGGTTTCTTTATTTTGTTTAACCAATTCATCACCTTCTATAGATGGGGACCCATCGGGCACTGAGGTTTGATATCTGTTACTGCCATTCAATTCAATATCTGCGGCATTACTATGCGTTTCACCATCATTATTTCTGTATATAATTTGGCTAGGATAGGAGCAAGATGACTCAGAATGCAAACCCTTGCCACATGCTGCACTTCTATATTGAGTATCATTAGATTGATTCTCAAGTTCCACAGCAGTCAAAGTTGTTTGGCATTCAATACCTGTCGGAAGGAAATATTGAAGAAATCCTGCTGTGAGAGAGAGAGAGAGAGGTGGGGAGGGGGTAAGTATCAATTGCCAATTGCCTGAACGTGCGGAGTGGTTGGGTTGGTTTTATGGTAATTATCAATTGCCTGAAAAATAAAATCTACCTCACCCCTANTACCTGTCGGAAGGAAATATTGAAGAAATCCTGCTGTGAGAGAGAGAGAGAGAGGTGGGGAGGGGGTAAGTATCAATTGCCAATTGCCTGAACGTGCGGAGTGGTTGGGTTGGTTTTATGGTAATTATCAATTGCCTGAAAAATAAAATCTACCTCACCCCTAGGAAAATATTTTCCTTGTTTTTGTGGAAAATCTAGTCACGTGATAAAAAGTAAGAAAATATTTTTCATGGAAAATATTGGCAATCAAACAGCACAAAAGTAAGCATTTGGATGGAAAAAAGACATTTTCCATGGAAAATATTGGCAATCAAACACACCCTTAGTTCAATTTTTTATTTTTTTTATGCTTGTGAAATTGTTATCTAGGATGTGTTTATGCTAACTTGTTTGTTGTCTTGGTTTCTCTTATGAATGGGGACTGCAGATTCTTATTCAATACACAGACACGTAATAAACATAAATCATGTTTGATGGACAGAGGTTCCTTTTAGCCAATCAAGAATGTAGCATCTTTTGTAACAAACGTTATTGATGTTCATTGAAGATTGTGATGGTCCGATTTGTTGCTACCAGAATGATAGCAAGACTTGTGGATCCATTTATAGATAAAACTAGATTTACACAAGAACTTGATTGAATCACTTCATTGTTTAAATAGTCCTTTGATTAAAGGCAATGACTTTGGCAGGAAGAACTAGTAGATTGGGCTTAACGGATTCGGAAACCTATTTTAATTGGGTTGCAGATCTCCCTTCCTCCGCCTCCACACCCCCCCGGATCCCCAACCAAGATGGCATTTTTTTTGCCTTCGTTGTGGCCGTTTTATGTGGATTTTTTTGTTGCTGTTTTTCAGTTGTTTAGATTTACTTCATTTATAAATTCTTTCCGAATTTATCTCTGATCAAGTCTTCGGTTGGAAATAGGTCAAAGTTTGCGATATCTGTGGGGATTCAGGTCGAGAGGATTTGCTCGCTGTCTGTTCTCGGTGTAGTGATGGGGCAGAACATACGTAAGATTACATCTTTATTCTTATCTGTACAATATTATTCCGTCTTTCTGCATTGTACATCAACATTAACCTGTTTATCTCGTCTCAGTTATTGCATGGAAGAAATGGTGACAAAAGTCCCAGAAGGTAACTGGCTCTGTGAAGAATGCAAGGTCGAGGAGCAAATGAGTAATCAGAGGCAAGATAAGATTGGAAGGATAGATGGGAATGAAAAAAACAACTCCTGTGGTCAATCAAGTAGTGAAAATATAATTAGTTTTGATGTTGAGGGGAACAGAACAAAATGTTGTTCAAATATGAGAACTTGCAGCAAGCGGCCTAGGGACGATAATGAAGTTTCTTCTATGGCAAAAAAGCCTGCCATCGAATCAATCATGGGGTCACCAAGAAACTCCAATTCTAGCAAAACAGCTGCTCTGTCACGTGAGAGTTCAGTCAAGAACTTTGATAATGGGAGAATGCCGCCCATATATCACTCTTCTTCTGCCACACTGCAAGTTAATGATACTCCAGAATCCCCATGCATTGCTCCGGATCCACGAATACAGACATCTCGAGGTTACAATATCTGATATTTTTGTATTTTGTCACAGGCTCATAAAGATTTTTATTTTTCTCCAAGGCAATGAAAGCTGCTCCTATAATTTTAGTTTTAATTTCCATGGTGCAATGCAGGTACGTTTTCGAAGTCTCATTCATTCAATTTTTTGAATTCAAAACCAAAGGTCAAGCTCGGTGATCAAGTTGCTCTTCAGAGGTCAGTAAGAGAACCTGCCTCTGTTCATCTGAAGGAGGGTGCAGTCAAATCTATTGGAAAATCTATCTCCTTCAAATCTATGAACTCAGGCCGTTCTGAATCAAAAGTGAAGATGATATCCCCTAGAGTAACTGATGTCCAGGATATGAAACAGAGAAAAGAAAGAAGCTCATTTGAAAGAAAGAGCTCTTTCAAATCAGAACGTCCATTGATTAGTTCAACAATGGCTAGGTCTACCATTTCTACGTCTAACAATGAAAAGAAACTGGGATCTCTGAGTGGATCTTCTTGTCTCGCAAAACGCCAAGAAACAAAGGCTGCACAACCTGACAATAAATCTAAGGGGTTATTGAAATCATCCAGTCTTGTAGCCCGAAGGACTTCAGATTCACCTTTTTCTTCAGGTATAATTTGATTCATGTCCTGATTTGGCTCTTCATATCATTCTTTTGTCCTTTTATGTTGCTTCAAATGCTTTCATAATTTATGTAACCAGGTGAATTTAAGAGACCCTCGTCGTACGTGCATAGTACTACAGGAGTTTCATCTGCCAACATAGTTGGCAATTTTGAACAGAAACTCAACCAGATTGTCTCAGAGGAGGACTCCTCATCGTGTGCTGGTGTTGCCGAGAGACCGCCTTGGAACACTACTGAAGGCCTACATGATGGATTGCTTCAGCCGAGGGAAGCAACAAATTCTGGTGAGCGAATAAGGGAGCATTCTGGGAATCGCTTGGGGCAGGGTAATATTAATGGTGGAAGGGCTATTTTGTGTAAAAAATGTAAAGAATTTGGACATGTGGCACAATCTTGCACGGCTGATGATCCTGGATTTTCTGCTGTTAGTCCAACTGTAAAATTTTCTGGGGGCGAAAATGATAGTCTAAAAGTGGCTATTGATGCTGCTTTGCTTAGAAAGTCCGGAGTTCACCGTAAACATAGAGCTCGGGGCCAATCTGATGACTCATCTGTTTCGAGCATGAAATCTGAAATAGATTGTCGAGATCAGTTATCAAGTTCTGGTGGCAAGAGAAATTTGTCCTCTGCTGCAGAGATTATTGAGAGGCATACAGTACCCAGCGGTTTGACTGACGACTCTGTTAAACAAGAAACTTGTGACGCATCAAGGCAGTCCACATTGCTTCCTGTTGAGGTTCTGTCTTCCGGAGGAGGAGAGTCAGTGCCAATTGTTCCATTGGATGGGAAGTCTTCCTTACGAGGCACATCCACTTCCGCAGCAGTTCCTATTTACTTGAAATCTTTAGCTATTCCCCAGCATGAGTACATATGGCAGTATGATATCTTACTTATCCACACCAATTCTATGTTTGAATAATATCTGCTTTCGTTTTTCTGGACTTACCTCTGGATGTTCTTTTGTCCTTGAACTAGTCTGTACTTATATGTGTTCCTTGAATGCAGAGGAAGTTTTGAGGTTTTTAGAAGTGGTAAGATCTTTGACTTACGGGAAGGAATCCAAGCCCATTTGTCGACGTGTGCATCACCTAAAGTTATTGAATCAGTAAACAAGTTTAACCACAAAATCATCCTAAATGAAGTGCCTCGTTTAAGCACATGGCCTGTACAGTTTCAGGAATTTGGTGTTAGAGAAGATAACATAGCACTCTTCTTTTTTGCCAGAGATTGTGAGAGGTATAGCCTTCATGTTTTTTCCATCAATTTTTTCAAATTATTTTTCTGCATCATCATTATTGTTTTTCTCCGATTTAGTTTCTCTATTTCCATTGCTACAGCTATGAGAAGAGCTACAAAATTTTGCTGGAGAGCATGATGAAGAATGACCTTGCTCTAAAGGCGAATCTTAATGGTGTAGAACTCTTGATATTTCCATCTAACCAGCTTCCTGAGAATTCTCAGCGTAAGCAAACAACATAAATATTTCTAGTACAGAATTTCTTTGTCCAAGAATTCATAAAATTTCTCTCATTTGATGGATATGGTGAAGGCATTTTGTGATGCCCAATAAAAGCTATTGCATCTCATGCCCTTGAAAATTGACTGTGATGAGTAAAGTTCATGCATTACATTCTGGGGGCTTGCCTAGATGAAAACTTTCAATATGTCAGATGAAGTTATTGCTGCTTGGTAAAATGGAGTGTCCATGCTGGTGGGACCTCAGCCAACATGAACAGAACCTTTTTGGGCAGCTTGCCTACTGTGAAATTCCTTTATTATTATATCAAACGGAAGGTGGCACTGCTAGGTAATATTGGGCATGGCCGTGTAGGTCAGACCTCAACCAACACAAAGATTGCCGCTCTAGAGGGCACTTAAGTCAGACATTAATTTTGCTTCTCCTCCATTTTTATATTCTTTTTTCGTTTCAGAAGATCTTTGTTTATTTATTCTCTAGGTGGAGATGTGTTCCAGTATGATTAAACAAAGAATTCTCATCTTCAGGGATCTTTAGCTGGTTCTATTTTGTGCTCTAATTTATAAGCAAGATAATTAATAGAATTGCCATTCTTATTCTATTAAAGCTACTGCTTATTTGCAAGCAACCCTACAATTTTCTTGCCATAATTTACCTGCAGGTTGGAATATGCTATTCTTTTTATGGGGCGTGTTCATAGGAAAGAAAGAGAATTGCTCACAACGTCTGCCTGAATCCTCAGCTCAGTTTTGTACACCTCCAGATATACCCCCAGCTATAATGTCCTTGCCTGAGAACATATGCTCACTTGGGCCTGTAGCCAAGGTTTTGTCAGCATGTGATGATGTAGCCCCATCACCGGAGGTGTCTGCTTCTGGAAAATTATGGAGTTATTTGTCTTCTAAAGTAGTAAAGGGAGATTTTGGTACCAAAGTACTTTCTGCCGATCAGCTGGATGATAGACTAGATTCCATTTCCTTGTCTACCGAACGAAGTATGAGTGCAAAATTGTGCCACGAAATGAGTGGTGCTTGCCTGGTATTGGCTATTCTTTTTGACATGTGCATAAATTTTATCGACTTTTATCAAACACAAATTTCATCGACTTTTATAGTCTAATAATCTGATTTTAGCTACACTAAACAGGGCTATATAGTGCTTTGCTATCTTTTAGTTTCTAGTCTATATGTATCTATACTACGGTGAGTTCAGGATTCTGATGATCATCAACAAGTTCCCCCCGTCCATGTATCAAATTAGCTAGTTTCTTATTCATCATATTCTTTTAATTTTCACTTACCTTTCTTGGGTTTTTATTGCCTTTTCATTTCGGTGCTAGTTTACCACCTTTTCAGTGAGATCCTGTAGGTTTAGCATGTTGGATTGTGATTTCACAGGCATGAAATTTTGTGTCTTATCTCTCTATGAACCAGAGTTCCTAGTAGAACTTCCAAGACATTTGAAATAAGTGTAGTTCTGAGCTTGGTACTTCCGATTTTTATATAAAACGTGTTTAATCTGTACTTCTGAACATCTTTATCAGCATCTTCATCAGATGAGTCTGAGGTCTAGACTAATTTGTGTAGCCATTTGCCATTACACTAGTTGCATTATTAGTTCAATGATGATGATGGGTTTTGATCTTCTCCTATGCCTCCTTTCTGATGTGCTTTTCGTACTGACGTTCCATAATGTAAAATTCAACATCTAACAATAGAACGCACATGTTGAGAGCGTATGCTATCCTGAATAGATGTTGCCTTATTTCTTCTTCTGTGACCAAGGCTTGGACTTCATGTCATATTCTCATGTAATTTTCTTGTCATATAATTTTGAAATGATATTTGCTAATCAATGCTTTCTGTGTCTGCACCTTTCCCGTCTTAATTCTTCTTCTGTGACCAAGGCTTGCATGTTTATAAGAACTATTACATTTTCTGTTTTCGAATTTTCTGGTTGTCTTTGGTAATTTCTTGTTATATTGATGTCCTGATCTTTTTGTGGCTTGATTTCCCTGAAGATGTTATTCTGCTGAAATCATTGTGGCATTTGATATCCACCTACATATTTTTGGCCTGTAGGAAGGAGATACTGATTCGGTCTTCACACCTGAGGCGGAATCCCAGGCATTTCTTCAGATGATGGGAAGTGCTAATGGTTCTACGAGGGAACAAATACTAATGCAGTTAGATGCTGCATCTGATAGACGACAGCCATCACACTATTTCGATAAATCTCCTGCTGGCACCAATTTTATGGCTCCTGGTGATAGCACGGGTGAGGGGATTATATTGGATAAGATGAATAGCACTAAAGATCAAGTGAAATTCAGTATGAATTCAGATAAAGAAGCTTATTTGGAGGAAAATCTGGGCAACAGAGACCTAGACATGAAGGAGAGCAACGGATGGCTTTTGAAACACACTGAACATCTGCCTGTTGATTCTAAAGACGTGGTGCCGAGAACAATTTATACTGGCACCAGTCGAGCAGTGCTCGGGAACAACAGTGCTGATGTAGTGCTTGCAAAGGTAAGTATAGACAGACAAAAGAATACTGATTTGGGTAGCTTGGATACATGTGATGATCAAACTAATTCTTGTATTGATGGTTTTGCCGTACAGGAGAATGGATATGGTGAAGGTTCCAATGAGAGTGTCATTCCTGAAAGGTACTTCTTCCCTGTTTATCCACATAGTGTGAATGGCTTGGGTTTAGTTAATAAATCAATGCCATGGAAAATTCATCCGGAAGTAGAGGACGGGCTTCATGATAAAGTGCCGGACCTTGAGCTTGCACTAGGAGCGGAAAGAAAACCATTGCCTCAAGGCATACCACCCTTTTTGGTTGGGAAAGTAGAGAAGAAGATAACGGAGGGGCATCATCTCCACAAGGCTGCAAGCAAGGCAGATGATGAGGCGTCAGCATCTCTCTCCCTGTCTCTTTCTTTCCCGTCATGATATTATAGCCCCCGAGGTGTAAACTAGGATCTTCTCTCCAAGGGTCTACTATCCCATACGATAATAAGCACAAAGGATAAATATGTAATTTTGTTAGGTCCCAGCCCTTCTCCTCTATAGTGCTTAATGGCTGCTTGTATATATATAACAGCCGGAACAGCTCTGTTGCTGTCAAAAACTTTGATATACACATTTGTCTTTGGCCTTGATATTTGTTCTTACTTGTAATCTAGGGATGATGTTTGAATAATTTGCATCCATTTCTGAAGGAGTGCAAGAATAGTTTATTGCTAGCCTGAATGATCTATATATAATACTTTTGTTTTGTTTGTAATATATCGAGGTCAATTCTTTTCTTCACTGATGTTCACTAAACTTTTTTAACTTTCTTATCTCATTAGTCACTATGCTCAACTGAAGGAATCTGCATGGCGAAAGAAAATTTTACGTGAATAATAATTTCAGACAAGTTGGACGAGAATTTTAGGTTTTTAATGGCCAAAGGTGAACGATAGCAATTTATCCCATTTATTTGTCACGTGCAAGTTCTAGTAATTTCCAAAAATACGAGTATAGCACGATGCTTATTTTTATTGAGGAAGATACAAGAATGGACTAAAATTGTTCCGTCGCAAGAATACTTGAACTAACTTAAGCCGAATACAGCTCGACACAAAACTTGAATATTCAGATTTATGATTTTACACTAGGCTATAAACAAATTTTAATATTTCTACATTTTTGTGGGTAAAAAGAAAAAAATATTAATCAAGATTTTAATTTAAATAATTAATGTCAATCACATTGTTCACGATTTCATCAACTTTTATGACTTTAACCCATCAAACAAACAAGGGCTATGTTCCGTTTCTACCTAGAAATCCAAGTCCAATAGAATAAATTTAAAATCTCTTCCCTCTCTCTCTCTCTCCCTCGGTTTGGTTTTATCGCTCCCTGCTTCACAATCTCTCTCGGTTTGGTTTTATCGCTCCCATTCCAATGGCTGCAGGCTTACCTACTTTTTCCCTCTCCGGTAATTAATTACTAATCACTATACTGTTATTAGGTAGGGTTTTTATTCTTGCATGTAATTAATTACTCCTGAATTTACTCCAATTTCTGTTTCAACTTGGCTGTGATTGTTGGATGTGAGATTCGAGTAATGCCAGAGTGGTTTATTTTGGTTTATTTCGATTGAGCTTCTGATTTCCTATCTAAAGTGTTCTCTAAATTGTGTCTGTTTCCATGTAGGTGGACATGCTCTCAAGTCTAGGGATATGTTGTTTGTAAAGTCAGGCACTTTTGTCAACACACCACCAGTGATGATTCAAGCCAAGAAGAGTCGTTCTGGAACCAGGCGCAACTTGTCTCTTCGTGCTGAGTCTGGGTATATAGTTGTCATTTAAGTCTAATGTTTGTTTGAGTTCATCACATAACATATTATGAGCTATGTGTAGGTTCTCATCATGCACGTAGAGAGGATAAATTTGTATATGATTCTGCTGCACTAAATAATGAAAAAAATAAAATGAATGCGCATTTTATTCTCACTTGTAAATTGCTAAAAATGTTGTTATTTTAGATGATGTCTCTGCATTTAGCATATAATTTGTAATGGTAATCGGCTTTGACCAAATTATCAGAATCAGCAAACCAAAATAATGGATGATGCATATGAGTGTAGTGTGAATTTCCCTTCTGACTGTTACATCCAATTAAGGTGTTATGTTGTGAAGTTGCAAAACTCAACGTCCTATGGCCATCTTATCCACCATTAACAGGACATTCACTTCTGCCATGTAAATTGTTGTCATTGAGACTGTATGGACTTCTCCTCTCTCCTTCAGGACTTGATGTTCTCCTCCAAAGTCACCACCTTCCTATCACATCTAAGGAGAAAAACATTATTATAGCAAGCCTCAAATATGCAATTTGATATCTTTCCGCTTCATAAAGAAATGACTAAAATAGGTGTCTTAATCTTATCATGTTCTAATGCTGTAGACGGACGCTTGTACAGTTGTTTGATCTAATGATAAAGTTTTTTATCCAAGATTTATCGGCTTCATGGACAACATTTCTTATAACACTACATTCTAGCAAAACTTGAAAAATGGTTATAAAATGAATAACATGATATGAGCTTCTCATTCTTTGTCATCCCCCACTTGCAATGGTGCCTTCCCCTTCGGTGCAAAGGCAGAAACATGAAACCAAAAAAAAAAAAAAAAAGTTTAAAAGTTTATGAGGTATAAAACACAGTCGAAAAATCTGAAGTCAGTAATCTGGGTTTACTCATTATTTTTGGCCAAAGGGGAAAGATTAGCAATTTGTCAAATTTCTGCCATCTGGTTGCCATATCGACTACTGTAAGCATCGGGCTAGAATTACTTGTGATAGATTCTTTATGATTTTTATGATAG
This sequence comes from Fraxinus sp. D2006-0159, assembly GCA_903798375.1. NCBI lineage: Eukaryota > Viridiplantae > Streptophyta > Magnoliopsida > Lamiales > Oleaceae > Fraxinus > Fraxinus sp. D2006-0159. Next base: position 2,747 of record CAIGRQ010108106.1, on the reverse strand, counting down.
ATACATTTTCACCAGCTCTGTCTGTGGAACCATTGTAATTTATGTGGAGGCTGTATGTCCTATGAAATTTCTGGAGAATTGAATCTTGCTTATTTTTGCTTAAACCCCATGCTTATGCTGACTGCATTCTGCTTTTGAAGATGAGATCACTCCCTGATCTGCATTCTCTTTTTTTAGTATTCAGTTGCCTATTAGCATTATTAATTAAGATAAAAAACAAGTCTGTTTGTTGTGAAAATTCTAATCACATTCTTTACAAATACTTTATTTGGGTGAACGTGTTCAAAGTCAATTTTTCCTAGATTAATGTAGTTGGTTTTGGCTTTGGTTTAGTGGCAGACACAATTTTTGGTGTGCAGTGTTGTGGCCAGTTGCTTGTCCTTGGCGATGTGATTTCTGCCATAACTTTTTTGCCTTTTACGCAGTGATCATAGAGGTGGAAGTGTTGATTTTGTTACTGGATTTCTTATAGGAGGTGCAATCTTCGGAACAGTTGCATATGTTTTTGCTCCTCAGGTGAGCTTAAATATCACTTAATTGTCGATCTCAACGTCTCCATATTTACTTTTCTAGCTCCTCTAGGAATGGTTTGTGATTGATCTAGTTGGCTTGTGAAAAATACGGTAGCCTAAGTATGTTAATAAGCATGAAATAAAGTTATCACTAGCTTCTAAGATTGGCTAATTGGATAAAATGAGCGAAGCCTGATTCAGTATGCTAATAAGCATTAAATGAAGTTTCCACTAGTTTTCAGATTGGCAGATTGGATAAAATGAGTGAAGCACGATCTTTAGTGAGTGATGCAGCATGGAAAGTTAAACACCACATACCATGAAACTGCCACTCATATCTGCGGAACAAAAAATTACAAATCAGAAAGAAAAAAAAAGTCAAGCTGGGAAGTTTGGTCATGTTTTTCCCTAATATTAACTATATTTACTGTATCTAATCTGAGTTCATGAAAGGTAACTCCTAAAATGCCCAACACAATCTGCCTGCCCATCTTGGTATTGCTTCCGCATTGATATGGCTCATTTATTCAAATTAAGTTTGAGCTTTGTAAAGTAGTAGCGCTTAGCTGGCACTGTATTGTACATTGACTTTGGAACGTTCCTTGAACTGGTTGAACTTGGTTCTAAATCTGTTTAAGGGCGTGTTCGGTAGAGATTAAAATCGGATTAAAATTGAAAAACTAACCGTTATTGTTGACTTGAAATTGTATTTAAAAATTATAAATTTGTATTGCGGGGAAAAAGATAATCTTTCTTTTTTTGAATTTTTTTTTTATTTAGATAAGAAGATCACTGCTAAACGAAGATGAATATGGCTTTCGGAGGGCCAAGCAACCAATTTACTACAACAAAGGCTTGGAGGTGATAATGATGGCTTTAGCTTTCGTACTTGTCTTTTACCATTGTAACAAGTTGAGTTAACTAGTCCTTTTATCGTTTCCCTTTCTTAATCCTCTCTATTTTGTGAAATTCAGAAAACCAGGCAGACCTTGAATGAAAAAATAGGTCAACTAAATACTGCCATTGACAATGTATCATCCCGGTTGAGATGTGGCAATAATATACCTGAGGAGCCAATTGAGACCGATGTAGAAGAAGTTGCCGCATAATACTCTGTGTTTCTTTCTCATTGGTAGTAAAGGCTTCATTTTCCAGTTTTACTAGTTGGCTTGGTAATATTATGCTATACATGTAAACGGAATGCTTGAAACATGTAGCCTATCCAGTTATTGTTGAACTGTTTGGAAAATTTAAATGATCAGTAAAGTATTAAATAAATTTGGCAGAGTTTCCTTGAAGAAGTTTGGATGGAACCCAACTCGAATATACATCTTTAATGGCATCTGTTGACTAAATGTATGACAAATTTTGATGCCTATGCTATTTTTGTATGTTCTGGTAAATTTTTATTATTGTATTTGTACCTACCTCCCTACCTACCTCTTCATACGATTTAAGACAATTCAATAATGTGAAAAAGTCACTGCAATTCATGTTCATTTTCTTTAAATCCCTTTCTTATTTCTCTTTAACAACCTGATAACCAGGAAAAGGGTGGTGGAAAAGTGTAAGACTGATATTGTAATAATGGATCATGTTACATATACCAAATTTTTTACGAATCTTTTACTTACCATTGAGGGGATGAAGATCCAATTGTCGGAATTTTTAAATACATGCGGTTCCGAGCATTACGTGATAGGGGTAATCCATTATGTACAAATGGATTAATCATGTAATAATAATGTTTCAATGACTAAAGACTAGACAAGTATGAGTCAAGATATGTTGTCCTATTAAATTTTTGACAACTCTTACTGCAAAATGAGAAGATATTATTTTGAATGATGTGTTAAAAATGACGTTGACTCGAAAACGATAGCATTGTTCTTAGGGAGGAGGTATCAACAAAATATTTGGTTTTATAACAGTTGAGCCCTTTTGAGAAAATCCCAAACCCAATTGTGGAGAATATAGCTCCAATACATTCCCCCACGTTCTTCTGTGAAAAAATATCATCACTCCCTCGATTTCTATTACGTAGATTCCCCAAAAACATTTTACGAATTTCTCTATTAATTCATTACTCCCATGTAATTTTTTCTGCACATCAAATGAATATTTCTTTGAATTACATAATCCACAGTTTATGGAAGGCGAAGATAAAAGTACCCATAAGGTGCTGCCGCTGATCCCTGCTTCTCTTTCGCGTTGATTCCCCCCCCCCCCCCCCCC